>BOPP01000196.1:493326-518662 GCA_017312745.1 Gryllus bimaculatus | reverse complement strand
CTCGCCCTCGCCCTCGCCCTCGCCCTCGCCCTCGCCCTCGCTCTCTATCCAGCCTTCTCCCTCTATCCAGCCCTCGCCCCTCCTCTGACAGCCACCTCCAACACGCCAGTAGCGGCTTCCCACGCTGCCGCCATCTCCGCTGCCATCACCTTCATCGCTCCTACCGCCCCCATCACCACGTTCTCCCACGTTCCCGCCATCACCATCGCAATCGTCCTCGTCACCTTCACGTTCCCGCCCCCCGCCTTCGCCCCCGCGGTTCCCAAATCTTCCGACCGGGGGCCGCCTCCGCACTGATGAGGCGTCAGACCCTTATCAAAGCGCTGTCGCTAAGTAAAGATGCTGAGTCTGTAAGATGTTGCCGCCATGGTCCTGAGTTGTAGGTTTCTACCGCTCGTAAACGGTAGCCTTTCCGATTCGTGATTGTTTTTACTTTAATAAATTATTTCCGAATGTGTATTGTTTTATATGCAATATATTGACTGCCACTTAACATATTTTTGGAATATTTGGATGCAAGAAAAGATATGATTACAAATAATTTACCATTGCAGTTAAAATATAATTTGTACGAAAAAATATATTTATAAGAGGATTTAGGCACATTACTTGAAAGCAATAGTGCAATTAAAATCTTGAAATTATCTTATAAATGTGTTAATAAAAATCATTGGTAAAAGTGTAATGAAACAATCATACAATTAGAAAAATATATTATCTTTCTAAAGATAGGTAACAATTAGAAGTAATTTTTTTAGTAATTTGTAAATGTTTAAATACAAGTGATTAAATCATAACGTCTCATGTTTACGCTCCAATTTCTCTCAGGCCTTTTAGGATAAAGATACACTCTGATTCAAGTCAATATACTCTACCCGTGTATGAAAAATATGCCATTTTGCTCTGAGGTTCTAATTAAGATTAATTACAAACAAACTACTTTAGCTCTAATCTCCCGCGAATAAATTCCCATCCTCAGAACGTGTTAAGTAAAAATACCTCAGAGCTGGAGGCTAGTGTCAAAGAGCAGTGCACGAATATGTTTCAGGTGGAATCGTAACAGGGGAGCCTCTCAGTGGGAGTCGGGTACGACCCGTAGTCTGGGGAGGAGAATTCGTATCTGTTGTAGGAAAACACCTGGTGTGGGAATATCGGTGGCAGAAACACTCCTCGGGCGGGAGGCTCGTATCGGTAGCAGGAACACCCTCGGGCGGGAGGCTCGTGTCGGTAGCAGTAACACCCCTCGGGCGGGAGGCTCGTATCGGTTCGTCGAAAGGCGCAGCAAAGCGAGGCGAGGCGAGGCGAGGCGAGGGCATCGGTGCCGGCGGCGCCTCAGCGCAGACTCAGCGACTTAATCAGCGCAGCATCTGCTGCGCGCACTGAGTGCTGACGCGTGCGCTTCATGCAAGTCCAAAATCGGCGCGGCGCCTCCCTCAACCGCCTGGGCCTCCGCCCCCGCCCCCGGCGTTGCCAGATGCATCGCGTCTCCGTCTTCTGGAGGAATAATACCTGTTCTCTTTGTCAGTTGTCGGGAAAAGTGATTTGCACATGAAATAATTATGATTTAATTTCAAACATTATTCATTGAATATAAACGATTTCATTTCTAGTTATCCCAATTATAAGAATGTTAAATAAGCACTGAATTACACTGTGACGAATTAGCAAAATAATAATAATAATAATAATAATAATAATAATAATAATAATAGTAATAATAATTGTGATACATGTGCTGCATAATACAGTAAATTTCATTTTTGTGTTAATCATTGAGCTGCGCACATTTTATTTCTTAGCTGAACTTTAAAGTGAACAGAACTAATTTTGATGTTCCTTTGAGCTGATAATAATGATACTTCATATAGATTTAATCAAACCTTTGAATTAAGTATATTTCTTGTTGTACGTCGGTTAAAATAAGCAGATCATGAAAATTATGAACTCTTATTAATGAAGGTAATGATACAATTTTCTTGAATAAATCGCTATTCAGTTAAAAATAAAGATTATAATTGATAAGTACAAAAATTGAATTGTTTAAATGTATAGTCTTCTAAAATGATAATTTAAACCTCACCATTACTAATAATCAAACATCATTGCCATAAATTGAAGGATACAACCTACAGTTTCCTTTCTGCGTAAAAACAGAACATTTTTTGTAGGTTATTATTAATTGAGCATTATTGTTCTTGGAATAGTACAACGCATTGACGCATAAGAAATAAAGAGTAGATTCACACTTTTTTCAAATTTTATTGTTGTAATACTTTTCTTCCAGTACTAAAATATTAATTTTTAAATTCGTTTGTTGAAAATAAAGTAATTTATCCATTCTCAGTAAAGAGCAGGCCATTCATAGGTGCTAGTATATTAATTCCACATTTTCTCGTAAAAGTTTTATTCTGTCACCACGTGAATATCACCATATATCTCGTGTGAAGTATCATGCACTCTTCTATAGCATGCATGTTCATTCGTCTTTTCATATTTTATGTGATGCTTTACGACTCCATCTCCAGCGAATCATTCTAGTTTGCTCCACTTTCTGACTCATTGTTGAACTCCACTCCACGGTCCACCCTTTCGACACGGAAATAACCACTCGACACTGGCGAACAATTCGAAATGAAGGCTCCGATGATTCACTTCTGTTTGCATGGGCGCCGTAATTTATTGCTAAGGGGATGTAATTCCTTACCTCCTAGTCACGCGAGCGACCCGTGAATTGTGCTGAAAGAGACCGCCGCTGACGGTTCAATTTGCGGTGGCTATACGTCTTCAAGCCGACTTCCCAGAAGCCATTCATGTCTATACAGAATTCACTACGTCTAACCCGAGTTTATCCCTTGCTTATCATGATATGTCATTCTCAATAAATTATTTCTTCAGCACATGATCTGTACTACTCCACTTCATGAAACTAAACGGACACTCTCACGAAAGAGAAGGCAAATAAATGCTGTTATTTGAGAATATATACAATCTTAAAGTAATGCGTTTAAGTGTGGAAGTCTAAATGTACATATATTTTTATAGTTACATGACGTAGTTATATAACATACGTTGTAAATATAGTTATCAATTTTAGTTCTTAACTTATGAATGAAAACTTCCCAATTTCAAGAAAGGATCCATGGGAAACATTTGGACGAAATATGTATCACAAGCTTGTAGTTACGCCGCTGATGGTAACAGTAAAACTTGTTCAAGGAAATTCATTGAAGAAAATTTGGTTCATGGTTTAAATGTGTTATTGATTGGAAATAACATCAGTAATAAATTGTGTAGCAGCTTTGGCTAAGACACAGGAATTTGTGCCGGTGAAGATGCTTCAGAGGGAGTAAATATAAACATTCTAACTACAAAGGAGAGAAAAGAGAAGCAGGTAAATTATTGACTGGCAACGAAAGAAGAGAACGGGAAGTATAAGTAAATAACGTCGTCTGTATTAAAGTAGTTAGAAATTGGCCTCAGAACAACATACTTGTCACTCAACTAAAGTTATTTTAATTTATACGAGTGCTCAAACTCAGGCATCAAGAAGGGATACACGTAGCGCACATAAGTAGCGGAAGACCCCTAACTGCTGTTAATCTTCTGCCGCAAACAGAGAACTCATCTCAAATAAATGACGCGTAAACCCCCCAAGGAAAAGCCCAAATCTGCGGGTCCCACCCCAACCACAAGGAGAGCACGCGAGGGCGCTTGCAAAGATTGATGGTGTCGCATCGTCCTCACGGCGGCAGCGCGCACTTCTTCACCCTCCCCCCGCCCCCACTTCTCACCCTCAGCGCGCTCACAAGCACTTCCCGCCAGGGTTGCGTTTGCCCCAATGGCGAAGCCCTCCATCACGGGAGAGACCCCGCGATTATAATCGCGAATTATGGACGAAATTACTCGATAGGGGACGCTTAATCCAGAAAAAAGTTTCCCGGAAGTTTCGAGCGATACGCTCCGGCCTTTCCCCTCTTCTCGGGACCTGAAAAGTGTTATCTCCCTTCATCATTAATGGCAATTAAAAATGTACAAGGCAACAGCCGGGCAGGAAATGCCCCGTCGTGCCGACGTGCCGGGCCGGGCCGCGCCGCGTCGACCTCGTGCTCGGCAAGATTTCATGGAATATGCACAAAGAGGAAGGCCTCGCGCCGGGGAAACTTACAAAGAGGAAGCTCAGGTTCAACTGTGAGAGATTGCGTTAATTTCTATATTATTTAGAGGTGTTTGAAAAGCTTTAAATTTAATTTTGTTTGCGAAAAGACGGGGAACCCACGTTAAGTGTTCGTAAAATTGACATGTTTTTGTAGCGAACGTGGAGGAATGAAATGTATTAACCGGCGCAAAAGTATTAAATGAAGTAACCTAACGGGTACAAAATTAGAAGACCAAAAAATACCATAAAATAACATGGAATAACGTACAACATAAAATAGCATACAATGTGGAATATCGTAAGAAAACGTGGAATAAATAACATTACTTGGAATAACACAATAACATAAAAATAACATAGAATGTAGTAAAATAAGTAAAGTGACTAAATCCACTTTAAACATAGAACTCGCTTTAAACTAACTGCAATAAACTGTGTACTGATAAGTTCCACGTACTTCAAAATACTAAATTAAATAATCAGTATTGGCGTAAAAATCTGATTTATATGCCCAAGAAAACTATTTGTCGTTAATTGATTATATTATCTGTTATTGTATCCATATGACTAATTTTCAATGCACGCAGGCTTTGAAAGAAAACTGTTCATCCTCCAGGGACATCAACGGTGTCAACGGTTTAGTTAGACACCCTCGACCTCGGTAGACTCAAAAACAATAAAATAATTTATATTTTGACTGAAAAGTGCAAATATTTGTTTGTGTTGTTCCCCCTATTCTCATACCGCGTGAACTGATTGAGTTCTCGCACTTATTGCACCACACCTTTCAACACAGCTGACATCATGCGACAGTTAAAATACAATAAAGAATCCACCATTAATATTTTGCTAAGAAGACGTTGAAATGTACTGCTGGTATACCATCACCAACAATAATTTTTCTTCGTCAACTGCCAATTTTATCATATTTAATAACTATTTTAATATGAAATAGATTGTAAACTTATTTTGTTCAAAAAATTCCTTCTTTTTCGCTATGCACTTGCTACGAAACTCAAACGTTTTTGATATCCTCGAAGCAGAAAGAACTGTTGTAGTATGCTCACATCATGAGTCATGGAAGTGGTGACGACTGAACCTAGCTAGACAGCTAGGCCGAATTCAACCGCAGTCTGGAGGAGAATTCTAGCGGCCGGCTGATTTGATCGGTAGTGTCCCGTGACAAACAACGAACAGCGTTTTTTTTCTCTTCCCTGTCCTTTCCTCTCCCCTTACTCTTACACCAACATTTAGATGCACCACACCACCACCCACGTCGGGAGGCCAGCCGTCACTTTCTACAAGGAGTGCCTAGCACACTGCCCACCACACCTCTGACGTCAGCGACAGCTGTGAAACTTACGGTTAACCTCAATGAGAGTGATAGTTCATTCCCATAGTCTGTAATCTGAAACAACTTCGCAGCTTATGAATTCACCTCCTTGTAATTCAGCACTACAAATCCTAATAGTCACCCTCATCTCCTGTTTTAATGGCACAAGAAAGAGCACTTAATCCTCGAAGAAGCACATTGATTTGAAAAGACCGCAAAGGCGCGCACTAGCCGGAAATATTCATAAATTCGAATCAAAATATTCATAAATTTAAAAATCAAAATATTCAAAAATCAAATATTCATAAATTTGATTCTTGTGTCGCGGTTGATGATTGTATAGGCCATTACTCACCACGCTACACGATGAACGTGTGTAATTTTTCCTGAACCACCTTTCTAGCTGTATCCCTGAGTACGACATGGTTTTGCCTCAGTACGCCATGAAGTGTGAATTATGAAATGATGGGATGATGATGACCGACTACATATTATTCTTATTAATTTGTTTGTCTTGACCCGAGTCGGTCCGCTTGGGCCCTTTGCGCGGGGACGTCCCCAGGGCGAGTGGTCGCTTCGCGGTGGCGGTGGGCGTTACGAGCGACTTAAGCGCTCGTTGCGGCGGTGACAACGGCCGCGGGGGCGTAAACAGATACGACGCGCCAGCGCTCTTAACGAGCGGTGTCGCCGCGGCCTCGCGACAACAGCCTCTCTCCATTGTCCGGCGAGGCTGCCCACCAACTGCCTATCCACTGCCTCCCCGCCGCGCTCCACGTCCGTCTGCTCGCCTCACTCCCAGTCCTCCTCTGCCATCTCGTCCACTAACCCCGTTCCTTCCCCAGCTTCCCTTCCTCCCATCCTCCCATTTCAAAGAGCGAAAATATCCTTCATGCACCTTCGTTCGAAGGGGAAGTAAAGCCGGCTGTCGCATGTTAGTTTCGGCGCCCAAGACGTTTTTTCTCCGATAGTTGGTAAAAGGAGCGCAGCGAAATTTGAGTGGTCAGTCGGAATATCAGACCTCATGTCTTGAGTCTCGCCACGTAAATAAGGCATCATTCAATTCATTTCAATCCTCCCTTCCTCCCATCCTCCTTTCCTCCCTCCCTTCTCGCCCGTCCGCTCGCCGGTCCCACCTACAGCCGCTCCGATCGCCCGACCGCCCTCTGGGTCGTACAAGCCGCGGAGCGCTCGTGACTGCTGTGTCGGAGACTCGAGAAAAGGCAGCAGTCTCCGCCTTTACGATTCTGTCTATCCCTTGGGAACGTTATTAGCAAGATTGGGTGAAATGAAGTCTTCTAATGGGTCAAATACGTAGTATGATAGAAGAATTTGTTGGCTATATGAATTCTCGAGTTACTTGAAAAACAGCACGGTACGGTATATATCTTCTTGCCTATCAGTCAAATATTTAAGTTGTATTTATGTTGGTCGATGCCGCCGAACATATTGCAAAAAAAAATTTTTGCAAAGAGAGGGTCGAGAAAATGCAGAAAAATGCCATATGATGTTTGCGGGAGGGTCGATATAGAACAAATGTTGACCTATGGAGAAGAAATATATTCTACCATTGTTCAGTTCATTGGTCCGCTCTCTCATTTCAATCAAGAATCTTCTGTTGCAGTTGAATGGTAGGGCCGACAATTTCAAATGAGGTCGCATTATTGAACGGTGTATACTAATGTTTACGACATTCTTTATCTGAGAAAAGTTTCGACTAAGTGTTGGATATGTAGAACGAGCGCGTATTGGATGGAGAGAGTGTTGGAATATATTAATGCGAATTTATTACATAAAATTAGGGACATTTGAATGTCCAGATGTGAGCATGGTGATCCTCTATCATGTTTGTACCGACAAAGAAGTGTTGAGAATGATTTACTGTACATGCCTACGTTTGACCGAGAAGTCAGAACAATGATTAATGACACTAACAGTGGATCTGGAAGGGTCCTTTGCAATATATTACAGAAATTAGGAAAACGAAGGATGCGATAAGCGGAACAGAAAATGAATATGGCAATTGGCAATTTGGCTTCGATATTGACAACGACGGAAAGGATACACCTCTTGGAGGGTGCCTCCAGGGCCAGAAACGCTCAAGACAGATCCCAAGTTATTCTTGACGTTCACTTGAAAAGTTTTCTACTCTTCGAATCCAAGAAGGATTTTTATCATATTAGCCCTGCTTTAAATTAAATATATGTTTTCAGCTCTGTAACCAATTTAATAACTTGTCAAACAATGTGTCACACAGCCAGCAGAATGACACAAGGTCGTGCATTTTAAGGTTTCCAAAAATTGCAGTCTCCCAATCAAAAGACTTGATCTGAGAATTTACTCAACCGACTCGGAACATACACTGTTTTCTGCACTACAAGCAATAAAATTACAACATTTCGCAGAACATTTCTTTCTTTTTTATTAAATTTATAATGTGTTGGATTCGAAAGAGGATAGCTTGAGTTTGTGCGTGGGGGATATTTTTGGTTGTGGGAGGGAGTATCTGATTTGTGCCCTTGTCTGGAGTCGATCACCCAGCCCATCAAATGGGCCGAGGAACTCTCGAATGATTGATGAGAAGGCCCAGTGTGGCCCTGCCTAAAATATGTTTTTAATTGAAATATTGGTTATGAATAGTTGTGGATAGAGTATCCAACTTATTTTGGGTTGAATGTGTTTTATCTCTGGTAATTATTTATTTAATGTGGAACTTTATTATATAGAATTTTATTTGAACTCTATGTATAAAAATTGAAAATAAGTTCTAAATAAACTATTTGCAAAAAATACCTACAGGTGGTAAAATTTTAAATAACTTCTTGTTTACTAGAAAATATGTAAGTGATCCTATAAAATAAACTACAGGTTATCAAAAGTTACCAAGATTGATGTGAAAGATGTGTATGCACAATAATGGGAAAACGCGGTTAGTTTGAATATATTTATCAGTAACTGAAAATAATATATTGGAATATATTCGAAATCAAGGCGTAGAAAACAAAAAAATTCTGGTGTAAGGCCTGCGAAATGAAATTTACTAGCAAATGATCCGCAAGCAATTTAACCTATCCGTTAATTATCTTTGCAAGTTGAGACGCATTTTTGGCTTTTCATTTAATTATCCATGTTTTTGAAAATGATCAAGTGTGATTAATATTTTGAAAACGGAATACACAACAAAATTGAGTCAAAAACATCTCTTGCAACTGACGGAGTTACGACAACGTAACGATTCTGATGTGACTGTTTACAGTGAATGATTGGATAATATTTTAAAAACTAGTTAGAAAGTTTCAGAAATGCATATAATTTGTCTTATTTTTGTTGATAACTAAAGCACAAACATCTGAAAATATGTTCGTTGGTGCCCTCCATACATGGCTTGTTTTCCTGGAAGTTTCTTCTTTTCAGTATCACAAGCTTGTCAAGCAACACTGAGAATTTTGTGCCCTTCGTAAATTCACAGCTTTCAGCCGGGCAGCCGCCTGCCCCACTGGGGTGGTTCTGAGGATTATTACGACGCTAGGACGTTGTGTAGTGGGCGGGACTAGATAGAGCAATGAAAACACAAGAGGCTAGAGGCAACATTGGTTATGAATGATGGGTGCCGTCGTAAACACTAGCAGAAATAGAAACAAGCAAGAACACGATATCCATCGGCAATCTCAACAAGAGAAGAGGAGAATGTCTGGCACAGGCCGGTACCAATGAAGCAAACGGCTCGTCAAGGACATGTATGACGCAAAAAGTCGAAAAGCTGATCAAAATGCGATGATAAGCGCGTGTAATCATTACTCCGCCGAGTCAAGGGACCTTTTTTACGTTTTTATAGCCTACATTTTCGTAGCAGACGACCAAAGTTGTGATTTTCCGCTGCGTTTCACGGTTATCTTTGTGGTAATAAATGATAAATGAATAATTCTCATGATTTGCATAATAAAGGATGCAAAACATTTACATAGATATTGATTATTAATCTGAAGATAGTATGAGTGCAAAGAAACATATCGCATAGTAAAATCTGAAACTAAAACAATTTTTAGAACATTAGACAAAATTCTACATAATTGTAGATAGAAGCTATAATTTCCAACTAAATACGATGAAGTGGCGACCGATGACAAGTGCCAGAAGCCTGAACGGCAGCGACGATGGTCGGCGTGCTGGTGGCGGCGGCAGCGGAGGGGGCGACGGTGGAGGTCGGAAGTGGAACGGGGTCGGTTCGGAGAGAAGTGGGCAGGGTGCGGGAAATTCGCAGGCAAAGAGGGGACGATAAGACGATGGCAGAGCGGTTGGCGGGGTTGAGAGATGCAGAGGGGACTTTGACGAAGAGGGGACGAAGGCTGGAACAAACATTCCATAGCGGGTACGGGGTGGCCGATGGAAGAGGACGTGGAAGAGGGAGCGATGAAGACGGTAGAGCGGCGAGAGGTGCTGTGAGGTGTAGGGACGGCAATGACGGGAAAGGGGGCGAACTCAGCGCAAGAGGAAGATGTTGGCTACGCCGAGTGCGGGGCGCGGGGCGCGGGGGCGAGGCGGGGGAGGCGTTGACGGCTGCAGTGACGAGGCACACAGACCCCCGCGGCGCGTGTTTATGTCCTTGGCTTTATGGCCGGTGTTGATTCACATTTATGGCGCGTCCGGGCATCTTGTTCTCTGGAGACGAACCGCGATACAAAGACGAACGGCACGTCGCCGCGCTTGCCAGAGGGCGCTAGTGGGGGCGTTAACGGGAATTTTGAGGAATTGGAGCGTTCGTGTTGTCGCAAGATGATTTGCTGAGAAGATGTGGACTACGTTACGACCTGCATATTGATCTACATGCCCAGGGAATGCAATAGAAACCACGGTCTGCTGGCTTCATTTGTCAGTATATGTCTTCCCCTCTACTTTTTCATTCTTCTGCCTACTTCAGAAGAAATAGCACATTTTGGAATTGGTTTTGAGAAATCTATTACAACTATTTTTTAATTCAGATGTTATACTCTAAACATTTAGTGAAGTAGAACATATGAAATATAATATGAAAGGTTTCTAAAAAATCAGTGCTTTTACATTACATTTTCGCATTGTTATTCAAATCATATCATATTTATTAATACTTCGTTATAAAAGTGATTAAAAAGTAAACGACTTATAGTGAATAATATCTTACTAAAAATATAATCGAATAATGTAAATACATTCCACTGCTTATTTTCAAGATGTAATTGTTAAACATTTTTACCATCTCTGAGATTTGGTATTACTGGAAAGACGATATAAGTTAAAAGAAATTAAAGAACGTATTGCTAAGATGGAGAGAAAAACGAAGAAATAAAATGAAAAAAAATTGTTTAATTTTCGTAACAAGAAAACAGAGAAAGATCACAAGACCTAAAAGTCAAAAAAATTTAGTTTGCACGTTAATTTTAATTTTAAACGACTGTAAAGTTTCTGATACATTTAAATTCTGAGAGCCATAATACTCTAAAAGGGCAAGTTCATTCCTTTCACCATCGAAATGGTAACTCGAACACCGGAACGCGCACAACGACACTTGTGACATTCAACGAGCTTGACCCTGTCGCAAGCCAGTGATCGCATTTCCCCCACCCACAACCTCCTTCACCGCTGCAAACGTTCAGCGGATCGGCAAGTCGCTGCAGCGGCGGCAGCGACGAGCCTAACGCGGCATTTTTCAGGCCACTTTCCGAGATTTATATTATCTTAACAAACAAACTTGTGTTGGCTAACGAGAGCGGAGGCCTGCCTCCCCCGCCCGCTCCCAGCAGGTGCGAAACTAATTAAAACTTGCGCCAACTCGCCGCGCGGCCTCGAGTCGCTGATGACTCGCCATTGATTGCCGCTCCCCGAACAGGCGCAGTTGCGCCGCGCCGCCGCCAGCACCGCCGGAAGCCCCGTAGGCGCAAGTGCCAAGAATTTATTCGCTGCTGGTTGAAACGATCTGAGTTGCTCCAACTGCTGTCGATAAAACTATTCGATTTGCTCGGAAGTCTTTTCATTAAAAACATTTGAATTGCTCTTACCTCTTGTTAAAATAATCCAAGTCGCTTGGACTTCTTGTTGAGAAATTGACGTTATTTGCTTGGTAGCTTTGAAGCACGTGATGTGAGTCGTCTGCAGTTCTTCAATTCGCTTAGATATTCTCTAGAATGTGAAATGATTTGAGTTGCTTATTTGATTTCGTTTTCTTGAAATAGTTTCAATTTGTCCGACTTTTTATTGTTGAAATTATCCCATTTCGGGCTATTTTGAACGAAATGATCTGATTTTGGCAGGAGTGACTGTAATGTTTGTCAGTAGACTGTAGACGATACGTGTCGGGATAGCCGACTCCTTTCCTCTATTGGTAGCAACACGAGGACCAGAGTACCTGTTGTAGAAATATTGGAGCCGTATTCTCCTTGAATTGACCATGTACAGGAGGATCGCTGCCATTTTGGGAAAATCAGATATCTGTAATTGAATAATTGTAGAAAATAGCATATAATTAGACAGTTGAATTGAAATTAAGATTAAAACAAATGCAACTGTTCCCATTGAGATTTTAGTTGAAAGGTGCATGAAAATGCTGTGGGCATGTTGACATAGAAATGAATTATAATTAAAGAATTCCTATTATTACAAACAGAGCAAATTTGGCATAGAATAGAATGTTATTGTTTGTAAATAAAAAAAAACAGGAGTAGTGCACTTGCCTGAAGTTCGTGCGTAGAGTTCTTACTGCCTGCAGTAGCGGTCGGGGCGCGACCCCACTTCCACGATACGGGCGCTGAGCAATGAAGTACGATAATCGTAAATGGTCAGCGACTGAATTACGCAAGCAACACAGCTTCCAGACTCGCACATTGCAGCAATGCAAAAATACAGCACTATGAATCGCGACAGTTTGCAGATGCTAACATATCATGAGCAGAGGAAGTTCACATTTGGTCACGGTTTATAATTAGTATTTTGCACACTTATAAGTTTTATCATGAGGTAATTTAGTAGAATATTGCACTCGCGGATACCACATCAAATTAAGAACAAAGGACGGTACATTTCTGCCTTATTTGTATGCCGGAAGGCACATTATTTAGTGAAAATTAATGTGAAACACATTGTACGAATCCGTAACAACATTCCACTCGCGTTACACATATTAATTGAACACTGACAAGTAATTAGTTGAAAATCGAAAATATTTGCAGAGTGCCTCGCTTATTATAATTTGTCTCCCTTTCAATTTCATGGAAAGAATTGACATGAAACATATTTTTGTCACAAAAAGCTTAATTTACTAATCAATTTGTTTTTCCTAGATTTAAATTTTACCATTATCGTGTTCAAAAGAACACCAAAATATTATGTCTCTTACTTTGTGAATGATATGAAAATTATTAGTATTCACCAAACTTAGTTCAAGTATTTTGCTGAATAAAAATATAGATATGTGTTGCACAAATGCACCAGAGATATGAATGACATAATAATAATAATAATAATAATAATAATAATAATAATAATAATAATAATAATAATAACAATATAACCTAACATAACAATACAATAACATAATAACATAACTAAGAAGCTGCAATTATAAAAAAAATGACATATTTATGGGTTTTCAACGCTCAAAATACGTTCTAATTTTAAAAACATACATTAAGTTTCAGTTTGTTTCAACGTACTTTGTTATTAAATGAGGAAATGGTTTTACATAACCTATGAGTAATACCCTATGGAGGAGAGCATGTTTGTTGAATAATTTTATTGTTACTCTAGAAGCAAGAGTGTCCGATCTTCTGTGAAAAGTGGAACTTATTAGAACGTAAAAAATTTTTCTAATTTTTAAGAAATGGTCAATGCGATATGGCATGAAATAGTTAATGTGTTTAAGAGACTATATTTCAATACAAGAATCATGGTTGAGGAGTTATTTGTTATTTCTACATCAAACTGCATTTATATAAGAGCATACATTTCTATTTCATAATTAATAGATGAAGTAGAACACATGCTTTTATACACATATTAATTAAGGCAATATAACAAACGTAGATAATTTATTATTTTATATATTTTTGTGATGTTTTCCTAAATACTGAAAAAGAACCACATGTGTTTTTATTCAACAAAACAAATGAAGAGTACTAACGCAAGAAACGAAAAATTCAAAATTAATACTTCTGTCATTATCCAACTTTAATATCAATGTATTTAATGTAGTGAAATCTTTAGTACAATTGATGCATCATTTCTAATAATCTCCTTTTCTTTCCAGGTAAGACCGCTTTACTCAACTTCTCAGCAGTAGCAACTTCATAGTCAAGTCATCATGGTGAGACAGTACAACAATAGCCTACATTTCAATTCTTTTTTTCGAAGGAGCATAGGTTTACTACCAACGCCTCTAGTTCTTGCCGGTGTTTTGACTTTTTTCGAGCTCATTTGCGACAAACACAACTTTAATACAGCTTCAAACGTTCTTCCAGTGACTCATTAATTATTTTGTTTTGATGTATGCCTGAAAAAAACGTACGATTAAATATGCGTTTATCGTTCTTAAAAATACAATAAAATCAAAAGAGTTTGTCAGTGAAGTACAATATTGGTTCTGCTATAACATTCTAAGTTATTATCATAAGCATTGGCTAAATCATACTTAATTTTTTAGAACCATATTACATCCTTTCCATTTTTCAGATTAAAACACTGCAAACTCTTCTTAAAATCGCACTTTTCAGACAAAGTTTCAGGTCGTAACTTTTTGAGGCGATTTTTGTAATTATTCCATTTCAGTAATTACAAAAGCTTCAGCCATCACCCTTTGGGGGAGGAAATTTGTGTCTCCATTTCTCACGCCTCTTTTTCTTCCAAGAAAGTTATTTTTCATCAACTCCAGATGCATTCTAACACTTCCATTGATTAAAGTAAGATAGTTGTGAGATACGTCAAAAAATCAGTTTAAGAAGTTTATTGTCCTGGTTCATAATGAAAATGTTTTATACACATAATTTATTCATAATAATTCACTTTTGATAATGATTCTACTTCATTTAAATTCTTTTATATGTTAAAAATAAATTGTTACTACAAAAATTGGTGTTAATACTTACAAATAAACTTGCAAAACAAATAAGATATGAAATTATGTTCACTCATCATTCAATTGTCCAGTCAGTCAAAAATTATATTTTTTATTCTCGTTATGTTTCCATTACACTAATTTTTTTCTGTAAATACTTCTGAAAAATTATTTATAAACATTATTATCAAATATATTAAAGTCAGAAAACTATTACAAATAATCATTATTATTTTAATGAAAAAAGTATTAAATATAAAAATTTAATTGATCTATTCACAACTTATTTTGAGACGTTAACCCGTGCACCTAAATCCACCGACCATACTTTGCACGTCCGAAGCAGCGAACGTAAGCCTGCATTTCATCTGCGGATACTCGCTTGAAATATAGACGAGATCGCGTATCTCGAATGTACATATGGAAGCAGACTTGCGCCCCGGAAGGCCGTGAGCCACGGAGAGCGGAAATTATGCGACACTAAATATTTCCAGCGGCGGGCGAGGGGCAGGGCGGGGCATCCCGCGCCGCGCCCCTAAACACAGGCGCTTCAAAGAGGCACGGAAAGCGGAAGGTGCGCTGTGATTTACTAGCCCCTCCGACTGCCCGCCCCGCCGCCCGCGGACCGCGTCGGGCTGCACGACCCGCGGCGCTCGCGCGCACGCGCGCGCCGCGCCGCCGCGGCGCGGCGGCGAGGCATTCGCAATTACGGCGCGCGTAATTGAGCGAGGGGCGGGCCTCTCGAAGCAGAGCTGGAGGGCGACGGTGTGAGATGAGGAGGAAGGGCGATGGAAATGGAACGATTTGTGGGGGGGGATGATTAGAGGTTTGGAATGGAAGTGAAGTGTTTGGAGGAGTGGTGGAGGTGGGACGATGGAGGTTGGGCGATGGGGTTTACAGTCGACTGTGGCCAGGTTTACAGTCGACTGTGGTTATATTAAACTCGGATATCGTGAACTTAAGTCATTGTTCCCGTTTCACGTTCATTATAAAGAAGTACAAGGAGATTCGGTTCGTAGTGAACACTGAACCTTGTCTGTAGTGAACGTAGGGTATACGTCCTAAAAATTAATTCCCACCTGAAAAAATATGGCCTCAGAGCCAGAAATTCAAACGCAAGATTGCTTCGAAAATATTTTCTGCTAGGGGTCATCATCGAAGAACTTTCCTGTTAGGCGAAAGTGGCGAACCCGGAATATGGACAAATGATTTTGTTCCAGTTTCACTACGGAAACAAAGACCGTGTCGTGCATAGGCTACCACTGACGCGCGACTGCTTGCTTCAGTTTCACTCTTGATGTTATTTGAGATTCCGGGGAACAAAGCGCGTGGTTTTCTACGTAGGCGACAGATAGCGCGCGTCTCTCACAACCTAGTGACACCTGCCACGCCGCGATCAGTTTCATTAGCCCTGACGCCACGCGCTACCGAAAGGATCTGGTGTATTATTAGGCGAGTAAACGAGGCTCCGAAGAGTGGGATGGTGCTCCAACAGTGCAAGAGGCAATGAAAAGTGTCAAGACTACATTACGAGGCTTAGAGACAGTATACAATGCAGAATCAAGAATAAAGAGAGCGCAAACTCAGGGAAAGAGACATTACTAATGAAAAAATATTTGCAGTAAACAATTGAAAACAATTGCTTTTTTAAGGTATAACAATGGTATTGATTTTTTTAATTCGTGCTTTTAATGTAGTTTGCTGTCTCTGTATTAATAAAAGTAATAATTGTGAAGAAATTCAATTTAATTTTCACAACACATCGAATATAGTAAGCCTCTGATATGATGAACTCAAAATGTTAGTTCCCAGAAGTTCACTATAATTGGAGTCGACCCTATTTACCTGGAAGGCGTAAGAAAAATAAGTCTTTATTTCTTTTCTTGAATGTTTTGATTTGATTTAAAATGTTAAAGACTTCTGCATATTTTGCATTGGAAAATCATCCTGAAAAATAATTTAGGTGATGTTTTAAATCCATTATTATCGGTACTCAAATCAAGAACCGCCCAGCAATGACACTTCAATTGTCAACTCTCAACTACATACACTCGCATCTCCATTCTATTAAAAAATTCAATAATGTTTTGTCGTATTTGAAATCAGTTGTTTGTGAAGTCTTGAGATATGGCCGCTGAAAATATTTCACGTGTTCCACAGGGTCTGAATAGTGCCGTTGGGTGGACCGTCGAAATTGGTTCGTTATTGGCGGCATGGAGGGCTTTGCGTGCGTCCGGTCTGTTGCGAGGCGGGCACGCACGTGGGGCGTGGGGCGGTGAGCGGTGGGCACGCAGCCGGTCACGCAGGAGGGCACGCGGGCGGGCGGGTGCGCCCGGGGGACCTGCACCGTTGGGCACGCACGCGCTCTAACGGAGATTTCGCGGTCCCCAGAGCCCCATGTCTGTACACCTCACCACGAGTGGAGACGACCACTGAAGAATTTACTTTAAATGTATTTATCATAAAAACAGTAAAAGCCTAAAGTGTTTTAAAAGGTAAAAATATAGTAAAGTTTTCTTGTGCTCCAGAATCCTTCCTACGTTTGTTATTGTTCTTAGCTTATGAATATAGTCGCAAATGACTGTGGTTGTCAAAATTTGAAAACTTGAAATTTTCTTTCCCGAGTCATAAAATATTTATTTTCATTGACGGAAATGCTATAATTTGAAAGTGTAGCTTACAAAACATCCCCTCTACTCCTGTCGCAACCGGCAAAAAGAGAGCTCAACAAAACGTGTTCATAACGAAGCTACATTTGAGGTAAGTGATACAGATATAGCCAGAGCAAGTAATATAGCCAAGTAACTGGTATGGTAGTTGAAACTATTTCCGATTGATTGTCCTAGAATGCAGTCTGAGAGAGTGTAAGATGTGCGTTAACACCCTACCAGACTTGTTGATTCGCGCATTCGCTCTCTGGAGAATTTATTGTCAAGAACGCCCTGAAGGTGCTCGGTTCTTATAACTTCTTATAAACTCCTTATAAACTCTTGCACTATTTTTTTAAAAAGGATTGATTTCAGACGTTATTGTTGTAAGATTATACTGTACGAGAGTAATTTGTATTATACATGACATATTATACATTAGTAGCTATCCCTAGTTCCATGGTCATGCTACAAGAAACAATTTAATTTGGCCATGGTCATAAAACCTGCATGAGGGCATAATACCTTCAAATTACAATGTTTTTGTAAAATATCAACAAACTATTCCTGAATCATTTTTTCGTGATATAGATATTTCAACTTGTAACAAAAGTGTTAAATTTCATCATGATGCTGTTAATTTGGCCAAATTTTGAAATATTTAAACAGCAAAATTTGAGGCCTTTAACTTGGCCATTTACATTCCCATACTTTATCTACAGAAGCAAAGAAAGGAATAACCTCAGCATATGCTCAGCTGATCAAGAGAAACTGGATAGAAACTTGATCGATAGTGATATCATTGACTAAGTAGTTCAAGTACAACACTTGTTACAAGTACACTAAGCTTCTTAGAAATATACAATACAGTTGGTAAGAAATGCGTTTAGGGCATTATTAAAATAAATGTCATGTTTATTGTTAGTGGTCAGTATTCTCTCAAACAGTTTACAAAGAATTATTCAGTAGAAAAGAGTGACACGTGTTCTTTGTATGCGGACATAGCCAGAACGTTTTTGAAGATCTGTCGTTGTCGGTCAAAAAAACCTTTTTTATTAATCAAAGGTTGCGTGTAAATCATATACATGAGTAATTCCCGTATTACTAAATGGACGTGCTCCCAAATGACCGTTCTTATAATTTTCTTCAGTAATGTAGCATTCCTAGTATTCTAGGAGCAATGCGTTTCCACGAATGCGAACGTGAACGTTGTCTCCATTATCAACTTATCTCATAATGCGCATCTCTTGTTAAGATACCGGGCAGGGAAGGCACTCCTTACATCTTTAACACAATCTTTTAATCTCTCTAATAGAATGTGCCCAACTTGTAGAAATATCTAATCGTGAAGATTTGTTCACTTGATAATAATTCCAGTCTGACACATGTACATTTTCTAGAAAATTCTGGAATAAAGAATGTCAATTTAATATGCTTTGAGACCCTTATTCATTCTATTTAAATTTTCAGATACTAATGGATCCAAATTTGTTTCGAGGTTAGGCGGAAGAGCAATCGTGATGATCTCAGCTTTCCCATTAGTAAAGTCAATTTATTATTATTACTATTATTATTATTATTAATCTTATTATTATATCTATAGATTTAACACGCTAAGCGTTTTTGTTTACAAAAAAAAATTGAGCCTTCTACTCATCCAAATTTTATGAGGTTTGCTTTCGGTGAAAAGTAGTGAGCCGCAGATGTGTTATATCCTATTACTTTTCACCTGTTTTATATAAACACTAAATTTTAATAAAATAGTAAAAATAATAAGAACGCTTATCTGACATCATTTGTTTATTATTTGGTTCTGCGAGTTGCACTCAATCGTGGTTTCGTCACATAGTGCATGCAAGTCAGGGGGAGGGTATACTTATTTTTACAAAGGACATAACGTGCAAACATGTAAATAACTATGTAACTGGATAACTTATTCACGATGAGATTTCCACATGTTTTAAATATCAAACATATAAGTCCATGGGAAGATTGGCTACAGAATTTTTGCCTACAATATGTTCGAACAATCACTCTGTGTGATCAGATTACCGCTTCATTTGCCCCAAGTATATTTTACTGAAAACAACGCTTCCGAGGCACAGCTTCAGGGTCAGTTAAAATGCACCTGGTATTCTGGTTAATTATGTTTGATATTGTCTGTAGATCTTTTCACTTACCGTCAAATTTGGGAGGGTATCTGCTAGTTATTATGATAACTTATTACAATTGGTGCAGTTTACTTGTGTTAACTATTTTAGCAGCTTAAAACTTATCATGGCTCTATGTAAAAAATGTTACATTTATTTATTTCCATTTGTTTATTATTTTGTAGAGTAGCAAGGAAGAAGTTGACTTAGTAAATAGCATTAAGGTATCAAAATTGAGATTTCTGATTTGTTGTACAAATGTAATGCACGCTTATCTTTCCATGTAAACTGGACAATAAAGAAACAGAAAGAAATAGTTTCTTTAAAAAATAAATTTCATTTTAAAGAGTTTTTGTTCTTTGTTTTATCTATGTTTTCAACATTGCTTACTACGAATACTTTATTATGTTACCGTCTAAATTGAATTGTTTCAACAAATAGCCTACTTTCCCATGTTGTGTAATACGTAAAATTTTACAGATACTACCCATTCAGCTTATCACATTGCGAACATAAGAATGCTTTGGAATCGGCGAGTAAATATAGTAACAGATAATGCTTGTCAACCCAGAACTACATTAGTGAAAAAATAATCTCTCTTTCCAAATGCACATCCCTTGTCCAGATTTTTCTCTCCCGTTGACGTGACTTCCCATCGCTAGCGTACCGTTGCTGATTGCGGGGAGATGTCATTCGCTGATGGATGAGGCTTGGCGCAGCAGACAAGACTATCG
Organism: Gryllus bimaculatus; assembly: GCA_017312745.1. NCBI lineage: Eukaryota > Metazoa > Arthropoda > Insecta > Orthoptera > Gryllidae > Gryllus > Gryllus bimaculatus. The sequence goes on along the minus strand of BOPP01000196.1, from coordinate 498,565 downwards.
GGGCCTGAATCAGGCAGGTCTTCTGTATCCCCAGGAGGCCGATAAACATTCATATTCTCTGACAGATCGCGCTGCGCACGTCCAGATTCGCATCGCCGCTCCGGTTATTGTTGGTTGTCGTTACGAATGAGTTTCCGCCCCGCGTGGAGTCTCTTGAGAACAACGCGGGTCTGCCCGCACTTAAAAATTGGATTAATGTCATCGTAATTTGCCACTGATAGTCTCTTGATTGCCTAATGTCATGTTTTAACAAATGTAGTTGACCTCTCGTTCACAACGAGTTAATAAATTTAGAAATGTATGTGTATATATTGTTATTATATGTTGTATGTTTATATATTGAGTGTATATGCTCGAAAGAAGTGTATTGTAAATTGTTTTTATATGGTAAATTGTTTTTGAATTATAAATGTTCATATATTGTAAAACTGTAGGGTTGTGGCTACTACCTGGCAATGAGCCAATTGTAGCCAAATAAATATTATTATTATATTATTATTAACTTAGTAGCCATAGAAAGGTGTCTGTAGTCATATTCATTAAATTATTATAATCACACTCCAAATTTTTCTGATGTTGCTAGAATCTTTGCCATCTACTGAAGAAATATACACTAAAATCTTCAACTTTGAAACACTTTTCTCATAAATATCCACTCCTAATTAAATATTTGTAATTTGTTACGTATTTAATCCTTAGTAGAGGTTTTTCGTGAATTTTTTGTAAATTTTTGGAATTGTTTAAGAGACGGCAATTGTAGCTTTGTTTAAAGGTGTGGTGTCTGTTTTGTGATATTATTGAAATCTAACATTTAGTAAAATGTTTTAAAAGTTCTTATTTCTGCCTGAAGAAAAAATTATATTAACACATCCTATTACATCCTGAAGTAAAAGTCTATTTTGAAACAATTTTATGAATGGACAAGATTGATTCAGATTGAAGTTTCGTAGTGAAAAATTAAAATATCTCTACCACATAAAGCTATGGCAAAAACCTTTAATAAATAGGGTTTTAGATCGTGGTCGTTATTTTCAATATGTCAATTATTTATTCTTATATTTCAGTTATCTTTGTTACCCATTTTTTCGCATGTCTCTTCCTTGAAAGTTTTGGCTTCACGTATTATTTCCAATTCATTACAACAATTATGTACCGACTCTCAACAAAACTGCAATCTTATTGCCTAAAATATTGAGGACTCCGTCAGTGTAATTCGCGAAATCAAGACGACTGTAGCGATAATTTACACAGTAAAGCTTGTCAAGCTGTTCAGATTGTAAGGCGGAATAAAGAAATTCCAATACATAATTTCAGTTTTCTATGTGATAAGAGACATGATTATGTTTGATATGAGTCTGACATTTAATGATATCTTCTTAAACACGATTTTTAATCTTTCAAAGCGGCAACTGATTAGGTTTCGAAAGGTCATTCACCTCGGCGTTCTTACCTCCTCGTGTACGTTTCGTTTCACACGCATGTACTTCACTGCCTTTCGTCACGCCCAAGGTAATTGCGTCATGTGCGATGTAGCGTCGTTCGCACGCGTTGAGCGACTTTTCATGTTGAGCGTGGTCATTTGCTTCGGCACGGACGCGAAAATCGCAATTGCATCGCAGAAGCGAGATTAAGAAAGCCATTCTAACCTCTTTCATCTCCTTTCCGATGATAATGGTCGTGCTGTGTTATCTAAATTCTCGTTTAAAATCTCCAAATGCAATGAGTAGTAATACCACGAGCGCTTTAAAAAATTACTGATATATCTGGCAATTTTCAAAGAAATTCATTCAACAATATAATAAATAAATAATTTTAAGATATTACTTGATATTATAAATTATTTGTTCAAAACCTACGTTATTAAATATAACCTTGAGGATTATGAAAAGCGAAAAATGCTAGCGATAACTCTGTTCTGCTATTGCACTTTAGAACGAAATTGAACACATATCTGAATTTTATTTTAATGTGATGAATTAAAATCGATAAGGCGTTATTTTTTGTATGAGTCCAGAATTCATCTTTCCAATTTCAGAACTGTCAGAACACCAAGATCAACTACTTTCGCAACTCAACAAAGAATTCATCGAAGCAACATCAATACAAATATATGGAATATTTAGCCTCGTGATATCCGCATCCGTGTGAGCAGTTGTCTACTGCCCACAAAGAAACAATTAAAACTCCACAATTCGAATATTTCTTTGTAACACCTGGACTCCGGTTCATTGCTGGCGGCGATTTTCAAGACAATCACCAGTGATGGAGATTTAGACTGATAACCCCGCAAAGGTAGAAAGTTAAACACAGCAATCTGTAAACAGCGGCTGTCCTCACTTCCTCACTTTTGTCAAACATATTGCTTACTAACAAATATCCTTGACTTCTTTGCCACCAAAGGCATATCTCAAATCTTTCTTGAAATTTATATCTCGTTTTTCTTATCATCAGAACATTCCCCAATAATACTTAAGTTATACTGCCATTTGGAAAGTCAAACAACCAAGTCCATGACGTCCAAGAGCGGAAAAAAATTCAAGGTACTGTTGGAAAAATTCAAGGTATATATTGTATGACATCGTAGGTTCCCTTTAAATACCTTTGGACGTAAATAAAAAAGGTGAATATCTCCCTACTCAAATACATCAAGCATCAATATAATATACCCTGAGAGAGACGAACTACTCATACAAAGACAATTCCAGCTGCAATTCGTGAAAAGAAACCAACTGCCAACCATATGCCAAACATATACTCAATAACATCACTAATGTCTTAAAAGATTTCTGTATAGAATAAGAAATGATGCTCTTACCAAACGATTACAAAATATAACACCGACAAAATATTCAGACTGTGGAATGGAACAAAACTCTTGAAAACCTATTAAAGGTTTTTGCATTCGCAGACCATTTATAAGAGATCTATCGGGCATTTCCGAATAAAAAAGTAGCACAAAAGCGGCCATAATCCTTGATTTTCTACTCGCCACTACAGTTATCCCAGCAAAATTGACCTTTTTCTTCAAAGAAGTACAATGTACTCTACGTTTTCGTAAAGTCCCAGGTAAAGACATATTCTCATGTAAGCTATTGATAACCTGCCAAGGAAAGCATTATTACTAATCGTGTCAATATTTAATGGTAATATGGTTAGGTCTTTTTCCTTCGCACTGTATCACGGACCGTAATTATCCAGATGTTGCTGTTGTTACATTTGTAGGAGCAAAATGATCATGAAAAAATTAATTATATTATATACGACAGTTTCTTAGCAATATTAAATGAAATGTTCAAATTTTCTGAAAAATTATTTTTTGTCTGAAACCCTTTCTGAAAATCATAGTCAAATAAGTCAATTATAAGAATCATAAGATATATAGTAAATTACAAAAAAATCTAAATATCTCTTTAATTTTGTTCCGCAAAAAATTGTTTTTGTCATATGTAATTAGTCTTCTTTTTATTGAGTAAAACATAATGTATTTTAACTCATTTAATTCTTTGATGATTGTCTACAATAGAGTATGTAATATATTTATATTAAATAGATAGATAGATAGATAGATAGATTTATTATTTCTGCAGGTAGGTATAGAACCTGGTGGTAGATATGTCTAAAAAATATCATACATTAACAATCAATGAGAAAAAATCAAAAATACATAAGAAGCAATGTAATCTTCTGCAAAACGTCTAACTAATAAGTTGCGCACCTGCCAATTTTTTGTTTATTGGAAAGAAATTGATACATAAATGTAATAATAAAGAGAGTGAAACCATTATGTAGTTTTCTTAGAGAATAAGTTAATATGTCCGAGAAAATCAAAATTTGTTCTAAAGCACTCTCTTGTAAATAATAGTCATCCTTTTGTAATTACTAAAAATATATTGAGTAATAAGAACACAATATAACCACGTCTGGCTCTAAAATAGCAGTATTTTGGTTTATAGCCACAAGGCAGCAAGACGTGTTATTACACAATCTACAATACGGTCAAATTCCAACGCCCCTTCTCGTATCTAAATTTCAGTCGTGACGCACGGCTACTTCCCCGCAATCGGCTTTCCATCTACTCGCACACTCGCCTTCCTGTCAACACAGTGAGCTATACATTTCAGATTTTAATGACCTTAAAAACGTTCTTGAAATTCTTCTACGAAAGTTGCGTGAACCAGTGCTGTGCTGCGTAAAAGAATTATTCAATTAAGGCAGTAATGGGATACGAGTTTTGAGACGGTAACAACGTATTAATGAAACATTCATGAAAAAATATATGTTTATTTTTTTAAAAAATATTAGAAAGAACTTTTCTTATGATTTTTGTATTCATTAATAATTAATGCATCGACCCATGCAGATTGCTTCAAATTTTAATAATATCATCGCCCTCATCAAAGGTATCTCTTACAATTCTGCCTGGCAAACGACGCATAGTTTTTCTACTCTTATTACCTTGTTCTTATCTTTTTATGGAAGACCACAGATAAAAGATTAAATTCTTAACCAATATTATTATTATTATTATTATTATTATTATTATTATTATTATTATTAAGAAGAAGAAGAAGAAGAAAGAAGAAGATTGATGATGATGATGATGATGATGATGATGAGAAAAAAGTCCAAGGTAAAACATCTTTAACGAAGCGTTGCTCTTATGACAAAAAACAACAAAACTCTTATGCTCAAAAACGCTGCAGTATCAGTTGTTTTCACTTAAAACAATAATTTTAAAAGCGAAAAAAACCATGTGCACGGGTTTCTTAATACATTATCCCGTAAGGTCGCAATACAGTGATGGCAACATTGCTTAGGACGCATTGTTTCTCATGATCTCAAGACTCTCCTTCTCTAGCCTTCGTGCTTCACGACTTGGCGACCGCGTTACTCTTTGACGTGGGCGTTCACGGCCCCCTTGATTGCTCCTCTCACGCACGCGTCCGTGCGCTGTCGCCACTTACGTCTTGCCCCTCCCCCTCTTCCTCCTCTCTTTCTCTCTCTATTACTCTGCGAGGGAAGGCGGTGCCATTATTTTTCCTTTTCCCCCTTTCTTTCTTTTTTTGATAAAAACTTTGTTTTGTACCTTCAGTTTTCTTCAGTTTTCTTCAGTTTTTTTTTCAGTTCCCTTTTTCTACATTAAGGTTCCTTGTTAACTGACAAGAGTACATTTTAATAGTCAGTACTCACAAAATTGTACGTTTTATGAGAGTTGAACTGATATGATAAACGGTATATA
>BOPP01000196.1:471516-491039 GCA_017312745.1 Gryllus bimaculatus | reverse complement strand
GCCACTCCCATCCCTCCCCCTCGCCTCTTCCATCCCCACCCCTCTTCCCTCTCCCATCCGTGCCCCTCGCGCCAATCCATATCCTCTCCCGCTACTACCTCTCTTTTCCCTTCCACCCTCGCATCCTCGCCCGCCTCTATCTCCGTTCTCCGCGCTTGCTCTGCGAAGTTGCACCACTCCATTACGTGAATTTTCGAATCAGCCACGAGAGGAGCAACAACAGCCGCGTCCAGCTATTCGCGGCGTTCCAGGCATGCCGACGAATAATTCTCCTGAAGGCCCTTCGTTAACGCGCTGATTCGCGCTTGTTGCACCAGCGGAATACATCAGCCAAAAAGAACTCCCGGCTTTGTTTACTACCTTCATTGGTCGGATCCTGCACGAATCGAATGGACGCGCGATGATCTGCAGTTGCGAATTCTAATAATGGTAGAAAAATATTCTGATGATTGCACATTTCCACGACTTTTTCAATCTAATATCCTATAAAATTATCGTGAGGGTAATGGGCATACTTAATGTAACGTTTGATAAAGTATTATATTCCAGAATTCATGCGTTTAAATTATTGCTACCAAAATGGGTGAACCAATGGACGCATTTGCTCTCGAGTTTTTCCGAAATTGGGTTTGAGATTTCAAATAGTTGATGGCGTTTTTACTTCTTTGTGGCATCAAAATTGCAAAATTACTCTAGTTTTTTTCTCTTTATCTTCATCATGACGAGACACTAATTAAATGTTCACCTTAATAACCTGCAATTGTCTTTTCCAAAACAAGAAATGCATTTTGTGATAAGAACACATTTTCGATATAGTACGGCAATACATCGATCCAAAGACTTAAATGAGCACAGATGAAGTATTATGCAATTCTCTAGAGAGAAAATTCCTCTGATAATAATTACTGTTTCTTAATCTGTTATGTTCGTCAATGCTTACCAAAAGAATCACAACATTTTTCTCGTCCATTCTTAACATACATTCACTCTGCATGTCTTTACCATTTTGTTGTGATGTCACTCTGAACAACTAGTTGTCCTTGCACGCTTTCACCAGCCCTTTGAAGGCAGTCAAACCCGTTACACACATATACGTACAATTACCTTAGCATTCTGTATCGAGAGACTAGTGGTAAACTTAGAGGTTGTACTCTCTGGAGCGAAGTATACCAGGGGATAGATACTTGGATGAAAACCCACCACATACCAGCGCATAAATCGGCGCCAGAAGTCACATCTCAGCGGAGTAGGAACACCGCCATCTCTCGGTATATAACATGCACTACATTTTGATATTGATAACCAAGGTAGTTGTCGCGGTCGGAAACAATAAATATTCAAACTCAAACACTTCAATCGTGATCCCACTCCGTAAATAACAATCTGTTTCTTCTCGAATTATCCGTCGCGTCGGTCGCCAAACGCAGACAAGATGTCTTCCGCGATACGGAATTCGTACCGCCTTGGCAGCCTGCAGTCTCTTTCCGAAGGCCCTTAAAATTAAATATGCGCAGCTGTCATTCCTGGAGGAAATATACCGTGATCAGATACGAAGGGCGGCCGTCGTAAAATATAGTCGCAGGGGATTGAACGGCTGCAGAGGCCCAGGCGGCGAGCGGCGCGCCCGGGCGGCGCGGCGGCGGCGAAGAGAACGACGGCGGGCCAAGAACACGAGAATGACGAGGTAATGTTCGAGACGACGACGAGGCGCTCAATGCGTTGAAGATGACGATATCCATTGCTTTACTATCGACGTCGTCGCCTCGTCATAGACGACGCCTCGACATCATTATCGTCGTCAATTTAACCATCGTTTATACGTCACTCGGTCTCATCGTATTTGTCGTCCACCTCATCTGCCACTGCTGTCGAAGGCGTCGGCAATGATGATGATAATTGACGACAGACGCACCCAATGGCGGTGGCGAAGGGGACAAAGGTGCACGAAGAACACGAGAATGACGAGGTAAAGTTTAAACCAACCAGGAGGCGGTCGACGAACTAAAAATGATGATATACATTGCAATAACTATACCGCGGTTCTATCGCCTTTAACATCGTTGATTAAACCACTGTCTCTACCGTCATTAGTCTGCATCTTCATCAAAATCGTCGTCTTCGTCGTTCCCTCATCATCATACCCGATGCTTTTGAAGAAGACGGTAACAACGATAATCATTTCTGAGACAACAAGATAGTCCACCGAAGAGGCATTGAAGAGGGTGAAAGCGAGCGAAGTACATAAGTATGACAAGTAAATATTCATGCCGACGAGCATGAGACAGATGCACTGAAAATAGCTATTGCGATTACAGTAACTTCAGTCCTATACTATAGCTACCACCTTGCCAACATCATCATCGAACTGATCATTCCCAATTCGATTATCTCAAGTCAACATTTTCGTCTTCGTCCAATTCAGTATCTTTCCCATAGATAGTCCATGACAATGATCATAATAATGATTAAGGCAGCGAGAGGCAGGTATCAAAGGTATCAAAAGAGGCATGCACGAGGTCGAAAATAGACGGAGAATGGCCACAATATTCAAGGTGATGAATCCAACATCAACTTTGCCAATTACTACTAAGTTTCCGAAACCTACCACGTTTATTTTAAAAATTACTATCAGTATATTACCATCATTTTTGCAGATACTAGTCATCATTTTCGTCGATTTGATTATCGAGAGCAGCTATTCGCCAACCTGCACTATGTTGTTCACCTCATCATCGCGGTTAACATATGGACCATCTCCGCAGTTGGCAGAGGCATCTGCAATAACGACTAAGATAAAGAGAGATATGGATGGTCAGTGACGTCCAAGAGGTTAAAGATGTGCCAAGCATGTATGTAACGACAAAATAATGCTGAAGATGACTATTCTTGAACTCGATATACTGAAATTAAGACGACTATATTGCCGACCTGCATGACAGAAGTGGTTAAGACCGAATCAGCGCAACGGGGCAGGCGCGAAGGGGGAGGAGGGGGATGATGTGCGGAAGTGAACAAGTGTTGAAAGTCGTAGAGATCCAAGGCACCTCGCTCACTCCGAACCGATCTCCTCCCGACGGCTGTTGATGGACTGATTGATTTATTAGTGATTCCGGGCGAGTCAACTGCTAAGGTCACTACATCTCGGAAGGTAGCGCTGATCTTCTCCCACGGCCCTTTTGTTAGGGAACTGCTCCGGCAGTCCCCTGGTGATGCTCGGAGAAAACATGAAAAACTAGTAACCTGTCACTGGAATTCTCCAGACAGCGGCTGAATTCGACCTAGCTATCTAGCTCTTGTCGAAAATCCTGCCACGTCGGGAATCGAATCATAGGACCTCCCAGTCAGAGGCACTGCAGTGACCGACGACAATTACCTGTACGCTCTCATTCTGTAGACCGTAACCTGAAAGTTCTCATTACGGAGACAGTAACGAGTAGCACGCACTCCCGTGACAGTAAACTGAGGTGTTCTGCCGACTATTGTATGCGCCAACACGCATCGCCCATGCGGATGTTCAGTGTCTGACCGTGAGTGTAAGCTCTGCACTACGTCGCACCGCCGTGAGTTCACGTCGTTGCCGAGGCCTGGTAAAAGCCTTAACTTCTCGAAGAACTTATTAAATGGAGTGTTTTTGTTTATTTTTGTGTGTCCTCATTTCTTTTTAAATAAATGTTTTGAATTATTTGATATTATATTTATTTTAGGTTCATAACAAAGCACATTTGGAATATCTACTTCATTAATGACTAAAACCTATTACATTAGTCAATAATAATCATGGTAAAGACTAGGACACAAGGTGGCTGATTCAAAAGGGTGAGAGTATCAGATAAGACTAAAAGTGAACTTTCCGTTACAATCCAAGATAATTGAAACATTTTCAGTTACATTGAGAACCTCAACGTAGACCGGGAAACGAAAAATAGTTGAGACGATGTTCTAATAAACGAGGACGATGAGATGATGACAAAGTATAGGAACGAGAAAAGTGATGCAAGTAACAACGCCATTAATGTTGGTGCCAGTGACGCTGGTGACGATGAAAACTATTGTGTTGCCGATGACAATCCACGAGTGTATGTCAGAATAAAGACGGTGGCTTAGCCCCTACAGTGATGTCGAGGATGTCGGTGATGTCGAGGGCGATGCCACCAGCGGAGTGACACGGCTAGCACGACGAAGCACCCCTCCACGCAGTTGATCACCTTGCTCAAGATGAAAAGGTAGCCAAAGTCGCCGTGCACGTATTTACGCCTTACAAACGAAACACTATTAGGCGGGATTTAGATAAATAAATTTAAGAACTTTTGTTGTTAATTTTTATTTTTGTGTGCACATCCTCTTTTTTACATGGAATTCTACCAAGTTGGAAACGACTGATAGTGTCCTTTCCTAGTTGCGTTTTGAAGTACGTGGCATGCCACTGCCCCTGCCACCAGTAGGAGACCTTGACGTCAATGCTCTACGCAGAAGACGATAACTGTGACAACGCAGCGGCGACGGCCTTGGCCGCGACTATAGAAGGGGCGTCGTGCCTCGCAAGATGGAGAGATAAGGAACGGTCTGGGCTGCGGTGAGGAGAGAGGATGAGGTGCCGGGGAGATCACGCGGCGATTACTTTTAATTATAGGAGTACGAAGCGGTAGGGGTGGTGTCGAGCAGAACTAAAGTGCAGCCCACGTGGTTCTTTACTTCCTATTCGATAGCAAGAGAGCAGGTTCTCGTCGTGATGCATCGCGTACATTCACAGTAGTCATTCCCATGAAGTAATTAAATCGAATATATTATCTCAGATGATGCTATTTTCCAATTTAACTATCTAGTTTTGGTTATTTTTTTTTATTCGTTAAATGAATTCACTTCAACACATTTATTTATACACTCTCTTCCCCTCCATGAAAATACATATTAATAACTCTAAATTTCATACTTATAAGCTTCATTCATGTTAAATTACGTCAGTTATCCTTTTGCAAGTAACATTCTAATAATATGCCAACTTTCACACATATTTGCGGTGTGTGTAATAAAATAATTTGCCCGCGGAAACGATATTTATAAATAACGATGTCTGTTATCGATACTTATGTTTTTTCCTTGAAATATATTATCTGTTTAATATTTTCATCAGCCAAATAATCTAAAGAGTACGTATTATGACATTAGTATATTGGTGGAAGAAACTGTTATGTTTACTAAATGTCGGAAGGGCGATGAGTTTTGGGCAAAAAATGCAGTCATTTATTTATTGATTCAGTCCCCGCTCATACTTAAAGATAATCTTTCTGCATTTCAGAGATTTTATCTCGCAGTAGTCTTCACACACAATCTCTGGCCGGTTCTCGCAGAAAAATATTGACTGTTCCCAGCAAGCAATACGTTATCCTAAATATGTGCCCTGTCTTGAGAGGGCACGGGGCTAGACGCCGTGGAGGGAGCGCGGTGCAGCGCGGCGCGGCGTGGCGCGGCGCAGCCGGCAGCGGCGGGGGCGGGTCCAAGGGCCGATCGATGGCCGGGCGGCGGGGGCGGGGCAAGGGGCTGATGCGGCGAGCGGGCCGGCGACAGGGAGGTGGCGCCCGCCGCGCGCCCGCCATGCCCCGCTGGCTACCATCGCGTCCGCGCCCCCTATGGCTTGGCCCCCATCGATCGGCGCCGGGCAGTGGCGGCCGCCGCGCTAAGCTTCGGGCTGCTCAACGACGCCGCCAGATCCCGCGAAAGCTCCCTGCGCCGACTGGCAGACACCCTCGACTTCGTTGTTGCTGCTCACTTCCGACGCAGACGATGTCGTTCCCTAGCAATTGTACACGGTCCACCGCCGCCGCCACCTGCGCTCCTCGCTTCACCTCGTACACGCTGCTCTCTGCCGCGGCCGCTGCACCTGCTCCACGCTCGGCCGCCACCCGCGCTGGAGTCTATGGAGAGGCGCTTCTCCGCTGTCACTCCCATCTATGGCCCCCTCCCCTACCACTGTTACTCCCTCCACCTCCATCATCGCTTCTGGCGCCCCTACCGCTTCCACCTACTACTGTCGCCTCCCCTGAAACAAGTACAGCTCTCCACTGCTGCCACCCATCCCCGTCCTCCAGCCCCGCTGCCCAACCCCGTCGCTGATCTCACCGTTCACTTCGCCGTCGCTCCCGCCCCCGCAGTTACTGCGAAAGCGTGCGCTACGTCGGCGACAACTACCCCGGCCCCGCGCGTGGGCGGCCGCTGGGAGCTGCTGCGCGGAGCCTGGGCGGAACCTGGATGATGCCACACGCTCGACGGAGGTGAAAGGAATAAGCGGTTAACCGTTCACTTAAATTTTAATACATAAATGATAACAGTCCAATGCATTGGTGAACTAATGCGGGTATTCGTTACGTTTTGAATTCAGTACTCCAGTATTTCAGTGCACCAGGTTTTATTCGAATGTACGACAAAGTGTGTAATAGAAAACAATTAAATGAGCAGTAAGGTAAAATCAAAAAAGTTAATAACATTTTCATAAAAGTTCTTAAAATTCTTCTGAAACTTACAGATCAGTTCGCTCTTTCTGCAAAGATTCCTTGACAAAATTGGAAGATATTCAAGTTGTTATATTTTTTATTAATTAACAGACGTACCATGCGCTTGCGGAATTAATTATATCTGTGGTATATCACCGAGCTTGCCAGCCTTGCCTTGTCCTGCTCTGCCGCGCCCTACCTCGCACCTTTCCGCCGATATCGCCCTGCCCTGTCCTGCCTGACCCCGCCGCTACACACGCTTAACCAGACAGCTCGCTACGATCAGCGTTGCTACCGTAGTTTTTGCTTCGGGCAGTTGTAGTTGTTATTCTTTTTTGCGTACTTCCGTCAAATTTCCATAAACAATTTTGACTTTTAATCACTGAAAGTCGAATCGCTCTATTGGAATGAATCAAAAAGCGTTTAGTTGAAATTAATACTTTGGGAATGAATCAAAACACTTATTTCCTTACTATACACCTCGAGAAATCTTGATGGATTTCCTCACCCTTTTCAAATTATTTGCCCAAAAGTGAGTGTATAATTGTAGAACATTTCTATTTCGCATCAACAACCATATTTAGGATTGAAACACTGCAATATTGATTAAACAATGCTTTCTATCTGATAAAGACAGTTTTAGAAATAACCATCATAAATCTTTTTCTGCAATGATGTAAATAAATGTATCTGTATGGTTACAGTAAGATAACATAGAGCTCGCATACGTTAGTAAACACCATTTTGACAGTGTTAATGTGTTTATAAATTAATTAATAATCTTGTATTACTTTTACAATTCGTATTTTCAATTATAAGACCAAATGGAAAAATATAAACGTAAAAAAGCAATAATCCCCTCATCCAACAGAAGGAAAGAAATCAACCGCTCACGACCGAAGACGTTGCCCCGCGACCTGGAAGAGCGAATGTTTGCGTCAAGAGGAAGTCTGCCCGGCCGTTAAGTATCGAAAAGATGTGAGCTTATCGGGCCGTGAACGCAAATGGGCGAATCGGGAGTCGGAACTTCGCGCTAGAGCGCGCAAGACGTAATTATCATCCCATCGCGTGTTCGCTCAACGAGCAGGCGCGACTCCGCGACGATTTTCTGAGGACGTAGCGAAGTTTGAGTTTGTGCCGCCTGCCGCGTGATGCGCCGACGTGACCGTGCCCTCCCAGGCACTCGACGCCACGTTGCACCGCCACGCACGAGTGGATTTTTCTGCCGCACTACTGTTAGAGGAGTCACTGTTAAAGGCCGCTTTATACCTCATTTTGAATCGTGACAACAGCAAACCTTTTCCGAGGCGATGGCAGGATTTTTAACACTACATTGACAGCTATGTCAGATTTTGACGCTGATTGGACGAGAATTTCAGCGCAAGGCCACCTGATTTGTTCGGTAGTTTTCAGTGGTTTCTCCGATCAACAGCAGCAGAATACCGAGGCAGTACGCTATTAAATGGACCACGGATCACTCGCAATCTTTCCTTCCTCTTCCTTGTTCTATCCTCTCCCTTCACTTACACACTTACTTGCACTACACAATCACACACATCGGGAGACCAGGCGGCAGCTTAGAGTTTGATCCAGCTGGGGCGGTGCCACGTTGGTGGGGGGAACCTGGTTGGGGAACATTCTCGCAAGCCGACGAAGGTAGGCGCCGGATCTTGCCATCAAGTGGGGGAAGATCACCCTCTTCTCTCGATAGAAAGCACTTACGGGGAAAGAATGTAAGGAAATTGAAAACAATTGTGAGAAGGTTTCAAGAGACATCTTAGTTTCAACATTTCATTGTTGTTTTCAATATGAAAGGTACCATCATTTTAGTATACTTAAAAATAAAAATATTTGTTTGTATTTCTGCTATAAATATGATCTTTTTTGTTATAAGAAATCATGTATAAAAATGATATCTTACGGCACAAATGATGGCATTTTTGTGAATTATGGTACAAACTATAGCGTCATTACACATTCCGCCAATTGCAGCAACATAATTGTAGTGAGCAGCTGAACGGAACAGCCTACCATAGTTTTTTTTTTGCGCAGATGTCAAAAACCCGTGACATCATCATACAGTGGTTTTCCAAAATTAACATTGACCCTTTTTTTAAATTTATAACGTTATACAAAAAAAGCGTACGCAATTTGTTTATACTATTGCTTTATTGCATTCGTAGAAATTTGATCACTTGTAACGTTGCTCATTTTCAAAACACCTATTGTAATAAAGCTTAACATTATAAATTAGTTCCATAAAGGACTACCAAAATTAAATTTAACCGACTCTTCTGTTTCAAAAACTTAGACATAAAATTCGTTCTGTGAAAACACCTCGAATAGCGCTGACCTTTTTTAATCCTGATTCCTTGAATTGCGTCTGACAACTTCCCAGGCGCGGCACCTGCACTTCGCGTCGACGACGACAACGCAGTGCGCAAAGCCGACACTCGCCGCGCGCGTTGCCGTCGCCGGACGCGCGACAGAGACTTTCGCGCCGTCCACCTTCCCGTCGACGGAGAAAATCGCAAGGCCGCATTTGGGGGCCGGCCGGGCCGAGGAAAGAAATATCAAAGCCATGAGAGCTGTCGGGGCCGCTCTCCAGGCGCGGATTACGCGCGACAGCTCGGGATGGGAGATTCCGGCGGCGCCCGTACGGAGCAGGGGTGGTGGAGGTAACGGGTCAAGGGCGGGGAGAAGGAGACGTCAAGCCCAGGATGGGAGGAGTGGGAATTAGACAGAGCAGAAACTGTGGGAAAGGAGGGGGTGTGGCAAAATTGCTAAGGGGTGCATTGGTGGCAGTCAGTCGCGATGACAAAGAGGCAGGACAGGAGAGAGAAGGGCGATAGGGTGGCAGGGAGATAAGGAGGCGAGATGAGAGAGTGACAGGTCAACAGAGGGACAGTATGACAGGATGGAGAAGGAGACTGACAGGTAGGGTTGTAGTGAGTGGGACATGATGGAAGGGTCAGGGAAGGAAGAGAAAAGGATTAGGACCTCGAGGAAGGGCAAGAGTGCGATAGGGGTGAATATGATAAGACGCACGGGGAACAGAAGAGTAGGACAGAGGTGTGAGGGAAGAGTGTACTGACGAATGCAAGTTGGTTGTGACAGAGCGGCAGGATGGGACAAGCATTGGGCAGTGAATGGCAAGAGCCGCCCATTTCCACGAAGACAGGACTTCGGGCTAGAGCAGCGGAGGTGGTGGTGGAGAAGATGGCGTGTCCGGGGCAGTGAGCTCAGGCGGGGAGGCGGAAGCGGGAGGACAGGGCGGGCGGGGGGCTCGTTCCGAGGAAACGGTAATCCGCGCTGACACTCGCGCCACTCCTTGGGAAAGGTGGCAGACACTCCCGGTCGACCGTCCCCGGCCACTCAGAAGCTCCTCTCAGCCGTCCAGGCGCCTCTACGACCCGTTCCCCTTCAGCCGCTCGCAGCACGTCAAGGAACGCGCGAAAATCGCTTAAGAAGTTGCTTCCAGCGAGACAACGAGTTACGATTAGGGGGGTAGTTATATTGAAATACCTCTCGTTGGGGAGTGCCACTTAAATCTGGCTTTGAAATTTGGTGTGTGTTGGTGTTGTATTAAATCGGTTAATTTTACACTTTAGATGTCATGTTGCATTACGTAAATTATTATAACTGAGATAGTATTGTGCTTAGACCGAATATTAAGACGGAAGAACTAATAACTTCCATTGAATGGCAAGAATTTTAAGATTATTATCTTTCCTTCTTCTCCCTTTTCCTCATTTTCTTAGCATTTTCTTGACTACCACTTTCATCTGACGCTCTTGATCACTTTTTCAATCTTCTCTATTTTCACACAAATCAGTAGGTACTTTCCTTTTGTATACTAGTTTTTTGATTTGGTCGTTTCATCACGCCTTCATGTTTTACGTTATTTCTATCAATCGGTTACCATTCCAACGATCTTTTCGCGTCATTTCGGCAGCCTTCTTTACATGCCGATACTCCTGTCTGTGGCTCAGGGGATTATATTTGAGCCACGTACGCGGAGCCAAAGGCTGTGCGGCTGAATCACGGAGATGGGAACCGACAAAGGTGATCATCATCAACTGATATTACTATAGCATCTTTGACCGGGAGGTCCTAGGATTCGAGTCCTGGCGGCGGCAGGAATACCAACATTACGGTAGCTTGTTAGCTAGGTCGAATTCAGTCGCGGTCTGGAGGAGAATTCTATTGGCCGGCTGCTCTGATTGGTGGTTTCTCCGATCAACACCAGGCGAATGCCGGAGCAGTACTCTAACAAACGGGCCACGGACCGCGCGCGATCTTTCCTTCCTCTTACTTTACCATTTCCTAACCCCTTAGTTGCACACACTTACACTCTCGTGTTGTATACTACCACACATGTCGCGAGACTAGACGGGAGCTTGGAGCTGGTCCCGATAATGGCGTTGTCCCGCTGGTGGGAGACACATGATTGAGAAAAATCCCCGCACGCTGACGTACGTCTGCGCTGGATTTCGCACTTCAGTGATAGAAAATAAAAATATGTATTACACTTACGGGAACAATGTCCTGAGCAGTTGAGGCGTCAGGAATCACAAATCAAACATTCAATTAACCAACCGGAGCTACGGATTATGCATATGTGCTTTCACTTTGATATTGTGGCGTAATTTGCTTCTCATAGAACGCCAAACCCTTCACAACCATGGTTCCATCTATAATGATTCGTATTTTATTATCATTCGCCATTTCTATATTCATCATTCACTCAGTCATGATCATCTCAACTATCAACTATCCAGTAAACTGCAATGGAAAAAACATCACTGTGCCTAAGAAACAGGCTGTTACACAAAGGGTAAACCCCCTTCTTCGACTACGCTTAGAAATTATTATGGTACTCATCACTCACCAGGTAACAGTAGATGAAAAAGCCGTACTCTGGCTGCTTCGCTAAGATTTACATGATTTATTTTCCTCTTTCTCGTTTCTCTCGCCCTCTTTCTGCGCGTTTTCTTTCTTCTCGCCCTCCATCTTATCCTCCTCCTCCCCCACGTCCTTCTCCATCTGTTCTCCTCCTCACCCTCCTCTTCATCGACCTCCAGCCCCTCCTGATCTAATCGGTAACTTTCCGAGTTTTTTTCCGATTAATACCAGACGAATGCCGGAGTACTACCCTAAAAAGTGCCATGGACCGCGCGCTACTTTTTCTTGCTCTTTCTTGACCTATCAACTTCCCTCGCTCAAACACTTGAAGTTAGTTTGGTAGATCAACACCACACATGTCAGGGGGGCAAGTCGTCAGCTTTGTCCTCCATGTTGTACTCCTTTTTTCTCGTCCCCGTCCTCGTCCTTTACTCGTCTTCGTACTATATTGAGCCTGTAGCTCGTTTGTGTGTTCTCGAAGCGACAATCTGCAAACGCGGGGCGGCGGGTGGCGGTAAAGACCGTCCGGCCGCCAGTCACCCCCGGCCGCCGCCTCCGCCCGCGCGGCACGCGATGCCCTCGGGAGGCGGCAGCTCAACGCACACGTCCCGGAATGCTCAAACGGCCGGGGCGCTCGAAGAAATACCGGCTGAGTGAGCTCAGAGCCAGCATTGCCTATGACTCTGCAGCGACTTTGGAAGAGACTAGGCTTTGGGTCCTTTCGGGGACGGATGTTCGCCACGAGTTAGGCAGCTAGGTCGAATTCTGCTGCCTGGAGGATACCCGGCTGCTCTGATCGGAAGGTTTTTGTGGTTTCTCTAATTAATTCAAGACGAATGTCGAGTAGAAACCTAACAAACGGACCGCGCACTTTTGTTTGAACTTCTTCGTACTATTATCTTCCCTTTCATAAACACTTGCACTTACTTTGGTGTAACACCACCACACATGTCGGGGGTTCGAGTAGAAAGCTTATAACGTGTTCTGGATGGGGCGGTGCCTCTCTTGTGGGAGATACGAGTAACTGAAGAGGAAAAACAGACATTGAGCCGTCGACAGATCTCACCATTCACCGGGGGTGGGAAATCACCGCCAAGTTCCAGAATAAAACATACATGAAAAGGCACTAATGACCACAGTAGTTAATATGCCCGGAAACATCAGTCATCTGAGTAAAAATCTTCCAGAAAATTCTAAAGAATGTTCAATTTTGGCCGAAAAGGTGATGGTAGAGCATACCACGCAAGGATTTATCTGAACCTGGAAATAATCGTATGTAAAATTGTCATTTGAGCAAAGTATGTACAAGACCAGAATCAACTCTCATACCCTACTTTTTTTCTTTCATCCCTTCATGTTCTATTGTCATAATTCTCATACCTTATATACTGGTTTGGTTTATTTTTGACAATCGGGCGATATAGTGCGAAGATTACATATTGACAATTATTTTTTTGGAATACTATAAAAACAAAAAAAATCCTATAAGCGTTTAAAGATCCTTAGATACATAAAAAAGTCACAAAGTATGTGAATGAGCATTAGTCAAGCATGCTTGTCCGAACAAAATAAATTTTCTTTCGAGTCATATAGTCTCGAACAGTACATAAAGCTCATGAAATGTGTTTTAGGCAATTCATTGAGCAGTTCCTAGCATGGGGTGGTTGCAAAAGGGTCGAAGTCGTTCCGTAATACACAATATCTTATAGAACAAACTACGTTAACTTTATTCAAAAAAGAAAATGTATCCTTATCATTTCTGATGACATTGGACTTGGTCAGCAACATAGTTCTGTGATATAATGCTAACATTAATATGCTTTAGGAATTAATAAGCATGACTGTCTATAATATATAGAACTTTATTTTAAATACTTATATAATCAACAAAAGAGAGTCCTTAGGTCTACCAGTTATAACCCTTTTAAATGAGATTTTCACTATTGACTTACCTTCTTGAACTCCTGCTATAGCCAGAATAAATGCCTTTTTGTATGCAAATAGTAGTAAAAATAAATATCAATTTGCAAGCCTGTTTGAGGTAAAATAAATTACTGAACTTCCGTAATCTAGTTATTATTATAGATAAGATAAAATTTCCACGATCTACACTACATTCAGTTAATTACTTGTGTGATTTAACAGACGTATCAATAACAAACTATGGTTGTAGTACCAAGAAGTGTGATATTAAGATTAAAGATTTCATTACATTTACTTTGTATCGTTCTTTATGAGCCAATCAGAGTTGGAATATTTAAGTAGTAAAGCATTACTTTTACGTTTAGTACTTTTTATAGCAATGCTTTACAATTTTTAAAGAAATGTAAACACCATTGTTCAATGCCACATTGTGGTGATGCTTTGAAAATATTCAAAGAAATGCAAGACGAATATTTGCTACCTTAGCTAAATATAGGTATCCTTCTGTTGATAATTGAGAATTATCAAGTTAAATTACTTGAACAATGTCTCTAAGGTTCATTTGTTGACTCGAGCGTCTTTAACATATTTTTTCTCGTAGAATCTTGAAGACAAAATGAAACGTGTAACCATATAATAATCTGTTTTCAACGGATACGGTAATATCACTGAAAAAGGAAGGAAAATGCCTATACTAGTAAACATATATAATTGATCGATTTTCTTATCTTCTTAAATATAGTTACACAATTGGTGTCATTTAAATTAGTCCTGAATTTATCGATTTTGAAAATAATAAATTTCTGGAAGTGTCATTTACTCTACTTTATCCGTTCTTATTTAACATTAGAGTTTTCTTACAAATAATTTATTCATTAAAAATGGAGGATTATGTTACCTTGATTATTTTCTCCCTTATTATATGAAGTAAAGATAAAGTATTGCGTACGAAGTAAAGATAATGTAAGTCGTGCGGCGAAAATCGGAGATTTTTCAGCAGCAAAAACCTCCTATTAGGAGGTTCTAATACTGAAAAATTGAATAAATCATGTTTTTATACGAAGTAAATGAGTTCCTCTAACACTTGTAGTCAGAATACATGTTTTATGTATCCTTGATATCGAAAAATCTATTTACGGCACTTTCTCTGGGTGTTTGTCTGGCCGGCCGGCCTCCACCGTTTGTGGCCAACGCTATCTCCGAAACCGTCCACGCTATTTTCTCCAAAATTGAAATTCGATCTAAACCAGGGGTGTCTAAATTTCAAGGACTCAAGGGCCAGAACTAAAACCTTTAATATGGTTGCCGGCCACATTTCCATTACTCAGGCGATCCCCACGTGACCCTGTGTTGTTGATCTCGACGCTTTGCCCGGTTATACTGAAACGAATGGAACCATGGATGATATCGGATTGTATTATGAATAACACAGTGTAGCACATTGGGACGCTTTTGAATTTCTGAATTTACTAGAAAAAAATCCTTAAATCTAAACTTAACCTATTTTTACATTAAAGGGTATTGAAACCGACAAAACGTGTGCTAGCAGCAATATTCTCGCACAACGTGGATGCAAGGGATTTTCACGTTTCTGTAATGTTCGGGGGTTCTTCTAACTTTTCGCAAGCAACAATAAATGGCACCGCGGGACGCATGCGGCCCTCGGACCGCTTGTTGAACAGCCCTAATCTAAACGAGCGCAAATCCTTGCAAGTTTGAAAGGGGTATTTTGTCTTTCGGGGTCTAGTCTCAAACTATTATCGCTAATGACTCCATTTTTTATTTTACTTTGTTCTCTGATACTCTAAAAATAGCACAGATTTCATTTTTGTTGAACTCTAAATTTTTGAGAATATAAATAGTTAGAAAATTTGCGGTAATGTATGTTTTGTTTTAGCATCACCAGTTTTCAGTATGTCCTCTCACCTATGTAAAAATAGATTTACAATTCTTAAACAGTCTTCTATCGCTGTTAATAAATTTCCAAAAATTCAAATAATACCCTCATTACAATAAATGTGTGCACCGCTTTTTCATGGAACTGCATTGAGTGTGACCAATCCACAAACTGTAAGCGAGACACAATGTTCAAATGTTAGCGGATATGTGCAGTGAATGTGCGATGCGCATGTAAATGTGGGTAATCAATGAATTTCAGTTCACGCGCTCTCTCGCATGTATTCCGCGGGTCGTGCGTGCTGTGACGTGGGTGCGCCCCGTGATCAAAGCAACAGGGCGTTTACACAGGCGTGCGTGCAGAAGATCGGCTGCCGGCTCGCCTCAAACGCCTGGCAATTTATGGTGAGGAGAACACGCACAAACGCTTACAAAGATGAGCATCCCATGTTGTGTGGCCTCGGAATCCCTAACCTGCGATTTTCGTTTGATTCATTCTTACCGGGTACTATATTTTCTGGAAAAACAAATTTAAAGTTAAACGATAGTAGGTACAGTGTAGAGCACTAAATTTGTTGTAACACATTTAATAATTTGCAGCCGAAAAAGTCCTGTCGGCAGTCAAATTGTGAAGTCAAATTGAACAACTTAAAATTTATTTTGGGAGTTATAAAGGAAAATGTAGCACATTCTATGTGTTTGTGATGATATTTTCCTGTAGCTAAATTTTCTTGGGCAATGTCCACATTTATGTAAAATATATTTTTTTTAAATTACCGAATTATATATTTTTAAACTGTTATTAAAATATATATTAATAAAAGTTCATTATTATATAAGTTATTAGTTCTTGTTTTGAAAAATACGTAAGATATAATGTATAACGTTCAAGAATTGAGATTGTAGATCTTCTGAAAAACAAAATGCTATTTTATTTGACACTAGATTGAATCATTATTTACAGTGACTTAATTTGGGTAAAAATGTTTAATACAGATAGATGTATATAAAGGCGATATTCAAGGTGACCGAGACTGTTTCCTCCAAATGCAGCTACCTTGGAACCTTTACTCTCTGAATGCATTACGTCGAAGTGGCTCGTGAGCTCATACCGGCCATTGATCATACTAGTTCGGAGAAGCACCACTCGCAATCCCTCTCGCCAAAGTCGGGTATTAAAATTAGGGAGCCAGGCCCCACTGACTCTGACCCGATGTCACACACGTCTCATACCTGTTCTTATCAACACAGTTTACCTGCAAAAGGAAAGGAACCTCATTTAGATTCAAGTGTTGGAATTAAGACCACGCTACAACACATGCCATACCTTAAGACTATGCGGGATTCGAACCCACAGCCCGGATGTACTTGAGTGCAAATGTTCCAATCCCCTGCGCCAACCTAGAAGGCCAGAATCGTTGGAATTTAAAAGGTCATTTATGATGGTTGAGAGTTTCACATTTTGCTATAACACGCAAGTAAACATTTGTGTCTGATGTTGGATTCTAACCCGTGACCCATCAAATTGAGATTGCTGATACAATACGAACACCAAACGTATTCTTCATTATTCCTGACTCTATCTTCCCTGGGACGTCCACACGCACTATTACGTATTTGCTTTTCACTAACGTGTCAGGAGCTTAGAGCTTATCTCGATTGAAGCGATATGAATGTTTTTGCAGCGGAATTTCCGCAAACCAACCTGTAAGTCGGCATCATATCTCACTTTCCAGAAAGAAGATATAACCATCTCCATCCTAGTATAATATTCACAACTCTCATGGGTGAAAAAATATTGTTACCGCCCCAGAAAACATGAAATATTTACTCGTAGACATATCAGCATTCATGATCTCGGCTAACAAGGTGGGATTTCTGTGTGTGATAGAGCGAACAACCTACTCTCTATGTCCTTAAAATAAGCAAGTGCCAACAACTTTCTTGCTTTAATAAGTCGAGCCTTTCTAATGACAAGGTTCCTACACATAAAAGCAAAGAAAATAAGATGTTACTATCTGACTTCTGCTACAACTAGAACTTTGAACTGCAATCTGTTCATAAATAACTACTATATAAAAGAACTATTGCAAATGAAGAGATGACTGTCTAATGAGTTCACTCGAAACGAATTAAATGTTAGTTGGAACCTTATCATTCCAAAGGTATCAATTTCCCCATCGCGGCGTCACTCGGACAGCCGAGTACCTTCACATGACACTTGCCGCTCAAAACTTCGAATGAACCTACTTTCAATGTCAGCAACTTTCTTCTTTAACAGGTCGATCTTTTGGAATGACAAGGTTCCAAGTGATAAAATGGAAGAAAATAAGATGTTAGTGTGCGATTTCTGCTACAAGGAAAACTTCGAGCTGCTATCTGTAAACAAATAGCAAGTTTAAAAAAGTACTATTGCAGTTAAAGAAATGACTGACGATGATAAATGACGAAGATAATGACTGCCGAAGATGATGCTTGCCGAAAAAGATGATGACTGACAAATTTGATGATGACTAACTCAGATGATGATGACTGACGAAGACTATGACTGACTAGAGGAGATTTGACATGAATTTACTCGCAACGACTGAAAAGTCAGTTGTAACCTTGTCATTGGAAGGGGTCGAAGTGTGCATAGCCTACATGAGAGCCCCTAATCCGCCCTGCGGGCACGGCAGTATGAAACGAGCGGCGGCCCCAGCGCGGGGGTGACGGCGCGTCCGCGCAGGCGCCGCGCGGCCGCCGAGCTGTTTTATGCTCCGTGCAACAAAGGCGCTTTTAATTTCGGCGCGCAGTTAAAGACCTCTTTGTATGCGCGGATCGAAGGGACGCGAGAGGCATCCGCGCTCCTCTTCGGAAGCGGGCGAGGAGTTTCCTCAGCGCTCCCTTCCCGCCCGCCCTCGCCCCTCCCCTCCATTCTCTTCCCTCCCCGCATCGGCCGAGTCATCGCCCGCCCGCCTCTCTTCAACACTGTCGCCTCTCCGACTCTCCTCCTGTCTCTTCCAGCATTCTTCCCGCCTGCTTCCCGAACGCGCCCCGCTGCTTGGACTCCTCGCTTCTCACCCGCCTTACCACCCCGACGCTCCTCCCGCCTCTGCCTCGGGCGCCCCGCTTCCTGCTTCTTGCCGCTTCCCGCTCCCCGCCCTTCTCCTCGCGCTTTCGCTCCCCGCCCCTGCCCACGCCGCTTCCCCGTCTGCACCCTTGTACACATCCGCGCCGCCAGTCCGCGCAAACACTCGCGGCGCCGCGACCCACTCATCGATAGGGACATCCACAGCCCGACAAGCCTCGCCCGGCCCCCCTGCTTAGAGTGATTGCCCGCCTTCCCCCTCGCATCTCCCCGACGCTCCTCGCGCGGCTTGCTCCCCTCTGCTCCGGCCGAGACCCCGCGCCCCACTCCTCTCCACGTCGCTTCGCTCTCCAGCGCTTTTCCCTTGCAGGCTTCCCCGCGCCTCCCCGCCCGACCCGCGCCTAGCGCCCAGCTGCGGCCCACGCTTCCCCGCCTCCACGCTCCTTTGCGCCCCTGCTCTTATCCGTCCATTCGGAGCCGCAAAGCCCTTCATCATTGCCCCGCCGTCCAACCGTTTCTGGCACACGTCCGCACCGCAGCCAGCCTTCCCACACACGTCATCGCTCCCAATCGGCGTGGCCCATACCCACCGAGCGTTCCGCGCCCCAACGAGCGTTCCACTACAACAGCGTGCGTCAACTCCCCGCCCCCGAGACTACAGCCACCGACTCCGGCGGAGTCCCCCGACCAGCCATCGCCCGCCTGCTCCCACAGCCACGTACCCGCCTCAGGCCATCCGTCACTGCGGGTCCGTTCGTACCTCCAGACCAACCCCCTCCACAGCCCTACACCCGCTTCCTCAAGTGTTTGCTTCCCTGCCCAAGCCTTCGTCTTTACCCCGTCTCCGTCCGTCTCGTCTCAACCCACTCCCTGATATTCCCTTCTTACGCGTAGTCTTTCCCTGTTCTCTCCCTCGCCCGCGCTCCCGCCCCCGCGCGCCTCTCCTCGCCCTCCTTTTTGCTCCTGGCTCCTCAGGAAATAGAATATGGCGGCGGCGGAGGCGGCGGTGGGGGAGAGCCATCGCGAGTCGGCGAAATATGCATGCCCAAAGTGCACCATCGTAATTACTCGCGGCAATTTCCCGCCAGATTCAACAATGGACAAAAGGCCAACGATTCCACAATGGACAAAGAAGATGGCTTGATTTGTGCTGTTTGAATATCCGTCCGTTTGTCGTCCCGAGCTGGGTGATTTTGAACACTTTAATAATTACTTGATTGCTCAGTTAATGTTTGTAACAC
>BOPP01000196.1:450379-471491 GCA_017312745.1 Gryllus bimaculatus | reverse complement strand
AATGATTAGCTCTGCATTTCGTGAGAATAACACTTGATGAATAAACTAGTTGAATTATCTGAATAGTATGCCTACCTTAAACAATAAGGTAGGATTAAAAGCTTTTAAAATGTCTCTGTTGGGTTTGGAAAATTATCGCTGTTTGTATCTCTAAACAGTGTTAATTCATTTGCAAATGTTGCATACATTTGCAAAATTTTTTTAGAATATTTGTTTTAAAATATATCTAAATTTCAAAAATATATATTAAATTAACAGACATACTAAATTACTTATAACTTAAAGTGTATATTTTTCCTTAACTCTTTCACTTTAATAACCCTACTTATTCAAAAATAACTAGTTCTTGAAATAATGAGTAGTATTGGTTAATGATAATAATGAGAATTATTTTTCATTAAACGATTAGTTTATTTAAATCAGGTTAGTGCAAAAAAGAGCGCCACTTTAATAATTCTCAAGATATTTCGAAATGTAAACAATTGAAATTTAAACGAGTACTTGTTTTCCTTTTTGTAATGAACTCAATGTACACATTTTTAACCATTCATTTTTTATGATCGTACGCACAAGTGACCTTCTTTGCCACCTAACATTTGAAATAATCTGGAATTTAAAACTATGTACTTTCGTTTGTTTTTGATGAAACTTTAGTTGTTCTTCAATTGCTTCAATAACATGAACTCTTTAAAGGCATTCCTCGCCCGTAAGTATTATTCGGCAATGACAGAGGATACTTCTGTTGCTTTATTAATGTTCTATAGAAACTCTTTTTCCCTTGATTATAAATTATTTTGATGTCAATCCGGCGTTTGATGTTTTACCGGACTTGTAGTCTTTAATAACATAATTGGGCATGTATTTGTTATTATTTATAAACCTCGCATAATAACCATATCCAAAGGTTTCTTTTACTGCTTCACAATTGATATATAACATTCAAAAATAGAGTATACCATTTCTGTTCAAAATACCTTTCTAGTTGGTCATTAGATCCTTCCTGAAAACCTGGCTTCTGTTTCAGTTAACAGCTTGGTTCTAGTTCGATCCCCTTTTAAACATGGCTTCCCACAATCGCGCCACTAAAGCAATTTCAGCTTCGCTCATTAGGCAGTTTGTGTACCGATTCCTCCCTGCAACAAACACGTGCAGACTCGCAGCCCTCGGGTTCATATCAGGGGTCACTAACCTCGCTTTGCTCAGCATCAGCAAACAGTTTTGCATCCGCACATCAATGAGGCGATGTATCACCCGATTTATCAATATTAACATTATTAATAAATAATCACCGAAAACAAACGCTGGTGTGCTTTTTGATATTTGATTTGATAATTTATACGATAACATCAAAAAATGTAACAAACTGAATGTAGTTCAAATTGAATAATTCAAATGCTGACAAATAATACTTACATTTCCTTGCAATTAACTTGAAAGTGAAATAAGTTGAGTAATGTTCTTCCTTTATGAATATAATAGCTACAATTTCATTTGGAAGACTATAAAAGTGACATTCATACCAATTTCTTTGAAATGAAAATAAAATGTTTCAATAACATATATGCGTAGAATTTGTTTTAACCAGTATATATGATAAAATCAGATAGCTTTGCTAAATATAATAAAAACCAGCTACAGGTAATTTTTTAATTTTGGAATTGGCCGTTTTTCTTCAGCTACTACGTGAGCGGTCGCAATCTTGTATGTGTACAGCTAAAAAAGATTCATCAATTTTCTTAAAAGTATTTCCTCTACACCTTAAACTTTTAATATTTTAACAATGTGAATGTCATTATTTTATACGAAGTAAATGAATCTCCTTTGAAATAATTTATGTGACTTTTCAAATAATTATTTAATAACTACGTTATATATAAAGAAATTGTCTTTGAACATATTTTATGAGTCTCAATTAAGTAGACAAATTAGAAAATTTTTATTTACTTTAGATGTAAAATTTAATTTTGTAATTGTAACCGTTTTCTTAACAAACACCAAAAGATTTACGTAGAGAATATTTCACTATCCACACACGTTTTCTTGATGGGCGGTCATCACACTTGACGACTACGCGCTTTGGCACTTTTCTCGGCGCGGTCCGGAGGAAAACTGTTTTGTTCAAAACCCAAAATTTTCAGTTTCTGAAATGTATCTTACACGTTATATCAAACTAATGCAGATACTTCACGATTGTTTATCGGCATCTGGCAGCACTATATTAGCTGTGACAATGGCATAGCATTACACTACCCCCTCCCTC
Organism: Gryllus bimaculatus; assembly: GCA_017312745.1. Taxonomy (NCBI): domain Eukaryota; kingdom Metazoa; phylum Arthropoda; class Insecta; order Orthoptera; family Gryllidae; genus Gryllus; species Gryllus bimaculatus. The sequence goes on along the minus strand of BOPP01000196.1, from coordinate 469,231 downwards.
TTTTCACGATCTTCTTCCATTCTCTTCATCTTCCTCCTCCCCCACGTCTCATCATTGTTATCATCTTCTTATTCTTATTCCTTGTGCTTCAGTGTACAGGGATAAGTCCAGGCGTAGGCCAGGCACAGGTATAATTTCCTTTTAAATTTGAATCCTTCGGAAAGGTGAGAGATTGATGATGATAGTTGTTAAAGCAGGCTATGAATTATTATCGCAATTGAGTGAACACTATTTTCTCAGTACTAAACTGACTGTTCTTAATGGAGAAGCATTAATTATTAAAAACACTCGTGTCCTAATAACATATATTACCACAAACCCAAATTTTGTGGCTTGGCTTTAGATGAGCAAAGTGTATAAAGGAATAAAGATAAAAAAATCTGCGCCTCAGGTGTCTTAACATTTCTGTTTGTTGGCAAAAGTCTGCGTCGGACTCGGCGTTGGTCTGGTTCATTGCGCACCCCTGGTTTAGTACACAAGCAGTGCGGGCAAAGGCCTAGGGGCAGGCCACGAGGGGTGGGCGGGGCGGGGCGGGGCGGCGGTCGGGGAGTTATGTTTATTTGGTGTTGATGTTTAATCAGAAAATATTTGGCGCGCAATAGCAGGCGCGCAGCGCAAACAGCGACTCCGCCGCCCCGCCGCGCCGTTCCGCTGCAGTAACTCGCGTTTCGACGAGTGTTGCGGGTTGCGTTCGCGCCGCCGCGGAATCACTGTGTTGGGTGGGTGGGGGGTACAGAAAATCGTAGCTTATTCCTGGCCCTTGGCTCGCACTCGCTGTTTGATTGGCGTTTTCAGTTTAATTATGTCGGCTATGGATTCAGTTTGATTGCGGTGTTGTGTGTGAGACGACTTTAGATGATTTTAGTAATTTAACTTTCGTACCGAGATCTCGTTTCGGGTTGCGTTTGCCCCAATTCTCGTCCAGGCTGTGGGGGGTCGAGTGCGAGGATCGAGGGAAGCGTGTCGTTATTCGTGGCTTCCTCGTTGAATGACCGGTGTTCCCACCGCAGATTTAAATGTTAATTACGGAGTTACTAAGTACGGGAAAACCGTTAAAAGAACTCCCTTGTACAAACACATGCTTCAAAGATTGATACGGATTGCGTTTTCTTCTCCGTGCTTTTGTGACTCAGAACCACTGAATCCGGAGAAATTCGTTGCTTGTTCGTGCCTTACCTGTTACACAACTAAGTATTATACATTGTTTATCTTTATATTTAATCATGTCACTATCTTTCCTATTGGTTGTTAAACACGATAAAATGTATTTTAAGAATTTAGGTATTTAGAGTACCCACCCGTTGTGTTGCGAGTTGTATCCTTCCGAACCGTGGCAGGCGGCATGGAAGCTGACGAAAATTGTACCTTATTCGTAGCTTACTCGCCGACTATGTGTGTGTGATGTATGTGTAAATAAATGCCTTTACTTATCCTCAGCAAGATCGTGGACACCGTGTTGGTTTGGATTCAATCTAAGAATTTGACGTGAAGATTTCGGAGGTAGAATGAATTTTGAAGCCCCTTAAGCAAAACAAGTTGATTTACCATGTCTCCGTGGATAGATGAATGATTCATTTTGACTCAAATCGTAACAAATGTTTTTTTTAAAAGACATACATACATCATCGTAAGAAATACATTTTTTAAATTTCTAAATTGTTCTAAATAATGTCTTTAACCATTAATTTAATAGAGCATGATGCATTCAGCACACACTGGCATACGCTTCATTTAGATTACAATTTCTTTTGCTTTTAAAAAATACATAAACATTCTGCACATACGTATTTACACGACAAGTGTAATTTATCCTAATCCATATGTAGACCCAAATATTGCGATCACTTGTAATATTCAGCAGATGAAATAAGGGATGTTCACAAATTCTGGAACAGTATTTTTGAAAGAGGTATTCCATCAGGATTCTTTGTGGACGTAGAGTTAAACATGTTTAATTTAAATTCATGTATGTATTGTAATTAGTTAGACATGTACTTTGGAACTATTATCTCTATACGAGCTAAGGCCTACCAGAAGCGTCTCGGTCTTACGGCCATGGGTGAAAGGGTACACGCCATAAGAACATAGCCATCCCTACGCTGTATTCTGGTCTTCTCACCGTGAAAAGTGAGCTTTCTCATCTTCACACAGATACTGGGACATTGTAAGAAATGCGCACAATTAATTTTTGCCCTGACCGGGTATCGAACACGGGGTTGCGCCATGCAAAGCCGCTGTGGGCAATAATTGAAATTCATATTTATTTGAATGTACATGTGTATGCTGCAGTGAGTTATTGTAGAATATATTCTTCTCTACCTTAAACTTGCATTGCTTGCTTAATGCATTTCATATAATCATATCATTGGATATTTTCTGTAAAATGACACAAGTAACAGACGACGGATGGGCATTGCTTTTCTTTATACACACTCACTAGCCTTTGCATTTACAAATAGACAAACCTCGTACTTAAAACACTCACTCCCGCCGCATCACGCGCACTAATTTCACGGTGCAAGGAAACCTTATGTTGTATTGTAATGATATTGAAGTTTGTCTTAAAAATGTCGTAGTGAACAAGTAACGCATGTACGCGTGTTTTCTATTGATTTCACTACTTTATGAAAATTTACTGTTTACGAGTATACCATTGAACGGGTGAATAATAAAAACCGATAAACTTGGAACGCACTACCTTTCATTTAAAGCAAAAATTACGGAATTTGGGTGATTAAACAGGTATAATTGCTCTCTAAGCGAACCCACAAAGGGTTTTAAATGTAAATATGTTCACCCTCCCCACTAACGACTACATTATTAAGTGACCGAGTGAAACTGGCAGTATCCCAGGCAAGGAAGTGCCACAAAACAAACACGACGAGAAAGGCATTTCCCCGGATGGCACAAAGAAGGCCGGCCCTCCGGAAAGCCGCATTCTCCGTCGTGCATCAATATCTCAGCTGTTAGAGGCGCGTTTCCGCCGCCCACGTGGCCATTGTGGCGCGCGCAATCACTGCCAAGCATCACGCACGTGACGTCTGCCCGATGGCTGCGCCGCAATGGCGGAGGGGGCTGCTTATCGCCGCGCCACACTGGACCGAGGGCACGCCGCCCCCTCCCCCTCCCCCCCCCCGCCTAGAGAGAGAGTAGGAGCAATGCACGCCGCAGCGGCCGACGCCCGGCCACTAAGCCCGTACGCGCGAAGCTGTTTCACGTCCGCTTGCGCCAGGCCTTGCGTGCGCGTTGTTTCTATTTACGTCTGTTGTCACGTTTCCTCCTCGTTGTCACTGCGGAGGGGCGGAGGAGGAAGTGGAGGCAAGGAGGAGAGAGGAGGAAGGAGAAGGAGAAGGGCAGGAAGCGGAGGAAGGGAGAGAAGGGAGGAAGGGAGGAAGGGAGGAAGGAGGAAGGGAGGAAGGGAGGAAGGGAGGAAGGACCGAAGGAGAAAGGGACGAAGGACGAAGGGACGAAGGGTACGAAGGGAGGAAGGCGCAAGGGACGAAGGAACGAAAGAGACGAAAGGACGAAGAGACGAAGAGACGAAGGACGAAGAGACGGAAGAGACGAAGAGACCGAAGGACGAAGGACGAAGGACGAGGAGGGACGAAGGGACGAAGGGCGAGCGAAGGGACGAAGGACGAAGGGACGAAGGACGAAGACAAGGGACGAAGGAGAAGGAAGGAGAGGAATGGCAGAAGGAGGAAGGGAGAAGATAAGATGGTATAATGATGACGGTGGGTGGCTGGAGGATTACGGAAGAAGGGAAGATGGAATGAGGATAGAGAGGATGGCGGAAGGACTTACATTCTCTCACCTTTACCAGCCTTCTTAAATTTCCTCTCATTTCAGGTGGATTGTCCTTGATGGTTACATATTGGCTGTTTACTTCTTGTAACATTCGCGTAATTTTGCGTTACAGTGTCTCATCGCACAATATGTTAAATGTTCAACGATAAATGGACCGGGCGTGATAAGTGACAGTGTAGTGAAGTGAAGTCAAGTTCAAAATGACAATAAGAAATAACGTACTCTTAATTGATGCAATAGTTATGTTACTGTCGTTCGCATCTGTTCTTATATTTTGCTTACTAATCATTATATCTTATATTGTTTATTATTACTATTATTATTGTTATTGTATTTTTGTATTATTACGCCTGATGATGATGAATTTTTTTCACCAGTTTTTGTCAACTATTTGCAGAATAAATATATCTGCCTAACGCTGCCCGCGCTCGTTCCGTTGGTGTGGCCGGCCTCCCGCCGTCGCCGTGCCCGGCGCGCACCCGCGGGGCCCCGCGCCGTCGCCGTGCGCGCTGGCCGTAGAGGCGGCCGCCTTCCTGGCGCAGCCCGCTCGCGCTCACGTGTCGTAATTAAACCACCCCTATTTCGCGGGGGGAGGGGAGCGTGTGTGTGCGTTCACGTGGGACCGCCGTGGGCCGCCAGCCAGATTATCGTGTTTCCTGCCGCTGCACGCTCCACCACCCGCCCGTCCGCCTACCTGCTCGCGTGATTTGCGCTTGTCTTGCCCTAGGCCCTTTGGCCGTCGGGCCAGTTTTCCAGTAGGGATGGTTCACACTTAAAGAGTCACCAGCCGTTTTGTATCCGGGGATTTGCGGTGTAAAAAGATTCATCTATTTGCGCTAACGTCTAGTTAACTGCATTAGTCCTGTAAGTGTAGTGCGATTCGTCAGCTAGCGGGGATTTTCTCCCACCTGCGGGCACCTTCCGCTGCCAAGGCAAGCTCTAAGCTCCAGACCTGTCTCTCGGCACGTGTAGTGGTTTTGTGCTATAACTGTGTGTGTAAGTAAGGGGTGACGAAGAGGAAGCAAAGATCGCGCGCGGCCCGTGACCCGTTTGTTAGAGTACTGCCCAAGCATTCACCTGGTGATGATCGGAGAAACAACCGAAAACTACCGTCCGGAGCAGCTGGCATCTAGAATTCGTCTCCACGCCTGAGTTCGACCTAACTTTGTAGCTGATGTCAAAAATCTTGCCGCTGTCGGTTCTCAAACCCAAGAACTTCCCGGTCAAATGCATTGCAGTGAAAACCATTGCATAGATAGTGAAAGTCTCTCTACTGACACCACTGATTGTAAGCTGTCCTTTGACAGTCAATTACAAGCAGCGGGAATACCGTCCTCCTTCTATCTGGTTCAAAATATCGACTGCGTTTCAATTCCACCTCCCTCTCTTCACCCTCTTCCCTTCTCTATGGAACCCTTTACAATTACCAAGGGATGGACCGAAACACATCGGCAACAATCGCTTAATTAGCGAAATGATCACTTTTACCAATATCATGCAACAGCCCCGGAGAGAGACAATCACGTCATATCGAACCACATGCAAAGCCCCACTACGACGACGAAGAGTCGCTAAAAGTTTATTTTGAAATATTTGATACCAACTCCTCTGTATGTTCTACACAATTGCTCAGCTGGGAATTTCCAGAAACTTTTTTCATTCCGGTTATGATCTCCCATTAATACTCACATTGCGGAAACGTGTGACTTTTTTCATCGTTTTAATGCAAATGTGCAATCCGAGCGTTTCAAATGGAATGCTTTAGTACGTGGGAAATATTGTAAACAAATGTATACGCAACATGGTAGGATATCCAACAGCCTCTCTAATTGAAAAATATGTCGATGCATGACATTGTATCCAGACAACGGTAATGACCACGTTTCTACGCCCATGTCGTTTATTAGTCCTCCCGCGGCTGGCAAGTAGTAGATGAGCGTATCTTCTTTGACACGTCCGCGACGCAGCCTGACAGATAGCGGTAGTGACTACGCAATGTTGTGTGACAAAAATAAATTGCTTTTCGTGTCGTTAACTGGACGGTCAACACGTCGATCGAATCTCCCGGGTTTTGTGTACAAATGAACCGGTGAAACGCGATCAGTCTCTCCCTGCCGCGTTTTCGACTTGCCCAAAAGTTCTGCGGGGGAGGAAACTTGGGCAGATTAATTAAATTGAACTGTTGGGTGTCGACTCTGCCCTTTGAGCGTCACCAGCTCCCCTTCCCGGGCACGTTGCGATTGAAGGGATGTCTGGTCCTAAATCCTGTAAGAGATCAATTATTACTTTTATTTGTAATTTAATTGCTCGCTAACCTGAAGGGTTCAAAACCCAACAAAGCTGGGGATTTCATACGGCTATGTACTACTCAGCACAACCCTGGGCCTCCTTCCGAAACGAGTACCAATAATTAATGGATTTTTAAATTGTAAATATTAGGGAAAATATCCACATTAACATGAAGCTTCTCAGACCATCTTCTCTCAATTCCAGAGAGCATACAAGATCTTCTATGACTATCTTCTATTAATTTTCCGAGAATTCTGAAAGTGTGTAAACAAATACCAAAAGTTTAATATGAAAATGACTCCTAACCTCCAGTATTCCTAACTGGTCCTTCCTGTAGTTCTTAGTTGTACAAACGATATTTTCAAAAATGTATTTGTCGTCAAAACCATTGTTTGTAGTGAATAAAGGAAGGTACAATAGAAGGACACGGGGGATAATCTGAGGAAGGTCACGTGACTATTAGGACCAATTGACAATTGTGATTGTTTATATCATAAAACAAAGTTTGTGAATGCTGTACACGGAATAAAAGGGGTCTCTGTGGTAACCATCACTTTATTATAGAAATTCAAATGATAAATTACGAGCCATTAACCAGAAATTAGATAATTTCAGTGACACGGTACATAATACTTAATTTTTGCTAATTAAAATTTAAGGTATTTATATTACTACATAGTGGTGGATACAATCCAGATTTCATTACAAAATAGACCCCTTATTTAAAACTCGTCCTAATATCGTCCCCAAGGTCACCACACTTCGACTATTTTAAGTGAAAATATTTCATAACTCGAATTTTTAGTTAATCTCTTGCGATAATAATACTAACGATGTCTTATTGTCCTTTAATATCAGTTACATCAAAAATTCATTTTAATAAATTGTACTTTCCTATTGTTTGTAACATTACTGTGCAAATATGCGACGAAATTGAAAAAAAACTCAAAAATACAATAACTTCATTATTTTTAATATTCATGTGATTGCAAAATTAATATGCAATATGTGAACTTTCACTTTATAGCATATACTCTTTATTATCAATGCATAATTAATTGCATTTTCATACAAATCATTAGTGGGGACGCATTGTCAAATATATAATTACATTAACATTTCATTTTAACTTTAAACTGAAATCGAGAACAATATCGGTTCTGTTTATTTAGTAATAAAATTCTCCCAAATATTTAACGAATTTATGTTTAATTATTCATATTTATGCAAAAACAAGCTTCAAATTGAAATCAAAAAAATCAATGCCAAATTAATTAATATTATATGTTTTGTCTTTAATTGAGATGATATGTAATATCCTCTTAAGAAATATCGATGTGTTAGAATTGCACCTTTGCTTTGATTCTCCGCCTGTTTGACACGTAGGCAATGAATGACCGCTGAAAGTTCGGAGAGCAAAATGCCGTTGTGTAGTGTGATTCACTACAAATACTTGTTGTCGCTGGGAGCCTTTTCGAAACTGCATGTTTGTAATATTAATGTGGAAAATGAATGGCACTAGATATGGGAACTAAATTGCACAAAACAGCAGTTATATTCTAACCTTTGTTGATGCGAAAGTTTCGACACTGTCTTGTAAGCTGAATCGTTTTCAGACACTGTCTGGAGGACAATTCTCGCTGCAGTGATCAATAGTTTTCCGTGATTTCTCCGCTCAACACCAGGCAAATGCCGGTGCAGTTCCCTACCCAAAGGGTCTTGAGCCGCGCGCGATCTTTCCTTCCTCTTTCTTGTCGCATTCTCACCCCTTACGTAAACACTCGTTCACTTACATGTACTGTACTATCACACATACCAAGAGAACTCGAAAGCATAGCGCGTACCCCGGCTGAGACGATGCCCCGTGGGTGGGAGATACTTGGTTGGGAAAATCTCACACGCCGACGTTGGTTGGCCCTAGATCTCGCCTTCGAGCGAGCGAAGAACACCGCCACTTCCCGTTACAGAAGTATACCCTTCACTTACAGGAGAAAACACCTGAGCATATGACGGAATCACTTATCACATAATCAACCAATTGATGAGAAAGAATGAACGTACTAGATGCTCTACACGCAACGTTGACAGCAGAATTGACCAACAGATTTTTTTAAAATGTGAATGAAAACTTATCATTCAGACGTACTCGTTTATATTGATGTGTGTCTTGTTTGCATTCATAAGCATTATGTTGAAGTTGTACAACTTTTATTAACAGTGTTTCAAAGATGCAGGATTAAGTTTATTGGAGTCGAATCATTTACATTGATTAACGGTCAAACTCTCTATAAACTAAAATGTGTAAATAAAAGGTGATATACGTATTAGATCCATTTAACATTACATTTACATTTTTGTAACATTATCTGGGGAACTTTGGTACAAGGGATATCCTTACTAATTAATTAAATTTTATTAAGAAAATAATTAATTAGATGTAGTTAAAGAGACTTAAAAGATGATATTCTCCCTCTACAATAATGCCATGATAATTTTGTTCCTTAAAAAATGAAGAGATTGCTCTACATAAGTGAAATATTATTTCATGCAAGAATTGTTTTGCATGATTTGCACGTCTCTCTTTGCTAATAGAATTACATGTGTTAAACATTATATTTATAGTATTTTCATAAATATTAACAATCATTTGTAAATAACGTACAATATTCTTTCGTTCTTCTATTATTTTTGAAAAAAATAATGGGTCTAATATATTCGAAATTTGATGTAATAGTAAACCATTCCTAGTAAAAGTGTCGTATAACGTCGGACTAATGAAAAATGGCGATGGCGATGAGAAGTTTTTTTAGTGTGTATACTACGAGTATTATCTTCGTTAAATATTCCGCCACACGATCAAAGTGCTGTCGCAAAGGAAAACGAAAGCCATGCAAGCTCATCACTGCTGCAGGGAAACTTCAACTTCAGCAGCACTCAATCTCCGGTTATTATAAACTTAAATTGGGTTGCACAAACGTTTGATGTCTGGGATGAAGCTGGAACATCCAACGCGTGTTTGAACTTCCTCACGCAGCGGAACACGACGCGCACATATGGGCGGCTCCAGCAGGCCATGAGGACTAGAGACCTCTCACAATGTACAGGAGGAAGAATTTTTTACAATTACTAACTGAACCCTTGCGATCACATCGCAGAGAGACGGTAAACAGTTAGAAAACAACTATACATTCACAATTCAAAAAATCGAAAACGGAAAATACGGTTACATGTCGCTCAATTCCAGTTATCGAATGATATTGAATTGACGGAGTTTTAAAAGTCTACAATTACTATTCACTGTGAACAGTCAGTTGGACGTATTTCTGATACATTCAACTACTTATTCACAGATACGTAATAGAAATGTTTTATGTTTACGAAGTTCAATACATTTATGTCATGGTGAACTATGGCAAAAAGATCGTACTGCCCACTTTAACTTAAAAACGAAATGCATCACATTTGATCATATTTATGCTCACTGAAAAATGTTTGTAAAGGGTCGTCTGTGTCAAACGACTACTGAACATTGCGCTTATATGCACTCAATAACAAACTCTTCGCTCTTTAAAAACTCCTGAATCTTTAAATAAAACTTGCTAAATTTTTTTCGCTAACTATAATTTGACATTCACATGTTTGCTTGTAAAGTAAAGTGAAATAATGATAGCTTTCAATATATCAATTACTACTCGCACAATGAAGTAATAAACAAATGACGACAGTCAAGCATTCATTCTATTAAATTATAAGATATCATTCAAATTTAGTTTCGTTTAAAACGAAAAAATACGAAATTTGGTCCAGTTCGGAGCTCAGTATTCTTACTAAACTAAAACACTTAGTGTTTTAAATACAAAGATAATTATACTGAAAGAGAATGTAAAATTGAGTTTCCCATAGCGAGATGTTTAAACAATAACAGAAGTTAACCATATTAGATGACATGTAACTAGTCTTGAATTTTTTGTACCGACTGAGGACGTAATGAATAGCACGCACAGCCTCTAACCGTTACCTAAGAAGGCTCCACAGTCAATGCAATTGTCCGTATATATCAACCCAACTTTTCTTTTTCAATTTACTTGACTTAAATTTCGTAATTTAAACATTTTAGATTGTGAAAATCGTACATGAGGCGTGTAATTATGGATTGAGGTGACTGTGTCCCTATCAAGGACAAATGAATAATATTCTGGAAGGGAACCTTGAAATATGTAGGGTGAAGGACAAATTTTCTGAATTATAAAATAATATTAACAATGTACTCGATTGTCTCGGAGTTTGATTTCAAACAATTTTTGAGTTGAAAAAGTGATTTTCTAGAACCAATATTTATAAAAATATCGTTTAGATGTTTTATTTTCAAAATATTTGTGAATTAAAACGTACCATTTTAATGTAATGTTTACATATATAGATATTACCAGAAATAAAATCAATTAAAAAGAACTGTTTTCCTAGAAACCGCCCTTGCGTGTTCTGAATCCTTTCTTGTTTCCGCCGGTGCAGCTGTGCAGCCAGTCCAATTATTTTCGCTGCTTGCATTCCTCACCGCGCGGCGCGGACGGTCGTAATTCCCAGAGCAACTTTTGTTTGGCGCTTCTGACCATGCGGCCGCCAATTCGGTCACGCCGTGCGTCGCCGCAAAGCGGCTAATGAACTGATCGTTGCAGACAGGTGCCCTTTGCAAAGGTCGTGGGGGCGAGCTCCCACTGGAGACGTACCACGACACCGCTAATTTAACGAGCGACGGGGCAAAGCCCTCGGCTCCTCCCCTCCTCCCCCTCCCTCCCCTCCCTCTCATCCCCCGGGAGGCCCTTTCAGCTACGAAAATCTAGTTAGGCAACGTGTAAAGTGGTCGGCTCCTTGATGACGCACAATATCTCACTTTCATCGTGGGGTTTCTGGCCTGTGTGCTGACGTCGAAGAGGGGCGGGGGAGCCGCGAAATGTCAAAGTGCGTTACTAAGTGCTCGCTCAATGACTATTACGGAATGATCATTCTGCCCTCGAGCTACATCAAAGGGGCTGTAAATTGCGGGAGACCTGTACGATACTTGGTTTTCCCGTTTTTATTTCTCGTCGTGTTGATTGGACTGATGAAAATTGCTTTAGACTAACTAATTTACACCTTTGTTTGCCTCTTTTAAAAATGAAGGTTGACATTAGAAATTTTGTAATAAAACGTTTTATATAATATCCAACGTATTTTTTTCATAATTTATGTACAGACAAATAAAAAACGACTTCTTTAAGGCAAATTTTGGTTTCGGTTTGATACCTAATTACATAACAACATGTCTCTGCAAGGTATAAATTCGCATTTTTTTCGTCTTCCTAGAATCTATGAGTTGTTTAGGAATGGAATCAATTTAAATTATAAGCGACATCAGATATTGAAATTTATTTCAATCAAGAGATTTTTCTTGTTTGCAAATCTTCTATACTTAATGGTGGAAATATACTTCCCGAAACGTTGGCAAACACTCACTGGCAGTTATTTCTGCCACAGACCAAGCCCTCAAACAGCAGTGTTTATATGTCTGTACAAAATTAATGAAACTATATATGATACCAAGAACTAGAAAACGATAAAAATGACAACAAAAAAGGGACTAACAACAAAGTTCATTTCAGTCGAACTGTAATAGTAACTCTATAAACATGGAAGCTGATGTTATAATGGATCATGGAAATTATAAAAAATTGGCTTCATTTATTCACTTACATGTGTGAATCACATCGTGCCGTCACGTGAAAGCAGGTACCACGACATTGAAATGCCCGCGGAATTGCCGCCTAGGGTGCACAACGCCACCTAGGGCTAGTGCTTCTGAACTCACGCGGCCACTGATCAAGGATAAAACACTCGGTTGATGGTGGCGAGTGCGTGCGTGGAGAAGGGGATTCGGCAAAGTGAGGAATTGAAGTAACACGGAACGGCCGGTGGGCGGCCGGCTGGGGCTGCCTCTGAGCCCAGGCGTGAGGCGTCGAGGCAGAGGACACGCGAGGAAGCTGGTGTCTTCGCTGCAACCCGCCCCGTGGCCTTACGCGGGACGAGGTAAACGTTTTTTCAGATTCTGCAGTGGGGCAGAATCCCCGGCCAGCAATCACACAGCCGCGCACGAGTGCGCAAAGGGAAAGATGCCCGGCTTTCGGGAGTAGGTCTCGTGCGCACATCCAATAACTGTGGGGAAAATTCCGTGAGCGACTGCAAATCTTTTGTGTGTGGAAGACAGATAAAAACTCTTAAAACTTCACAACACTCTTTTGTTTCATTATAAGATATTGGGTATTTGAAACTTCTGTAAGGTTATGTTGCTGTTTGGCTTTTTTTTTTTTTTTTTTGTTGCAAAGAATCACCAGTAAAGGTAGACTATACTGTATTTTGTAACATGTGTTTGTTTAAATTAAATTAAGTATGAAGGGATTGAACTTGTATTTTTGTGTAATTTCTCAAAATTTCATTCTACGAGCCCCGAATTCATTAATACGCCTATTAATGCTCGCCTTCTCTACAAAGTTTTCCATGCGTTCTAAGAACGTGTAATATCAGAAATAGAGAATGGTCTCAAATGGACTACTTATTATCAACATCAAACTTGAGTTTCTTTCTTTACGATGTTCATAATATGTGTAATAATCAATGTTTATGCAGTGCAGATAGTGTTAATAATTTACGGTTATATTACATCCGAATATTCGTAATGAAGTAAGATTTATGTCTCAGTCTGCGATCTCAGTGATTCGCAATTTGATCGGCGAGAAATTTGTGAACAAAGCTGCTTCACGGCTAGATTACTTATTAAGGGAAACGTCGTTGTAGTTTCAAAGGTTATATTGTAATGTTTTAGTGGTTTGCTTATTACATTTGAATCAAATAATGCAGCCAAATAATTCGGAAACAAATAAATGTAAATAGAATCAAAAAGTTTCAATCTGAGAATATTTTTAATTTTTCTGTATTCATTTATTCGCTATTTAAATACCTTCTAAACTATTTTATATATACATACTAAATAACTAAACAGAAAACAAAGCTTTTCTGTCAACAATAAACCGAAAGTCATTCACGATATAAATAAATTCTTCAAAATCTTGTAATTTCAACAAAAATACTCATACTAAGTTCTTCTACAAATAAAACCTTACAAATACCACCTCCCCTCATAAATAACAAACAGTCGATGAACACCCCTGTACCATACAAGCTTCGAAGTTTGTCATCATCCGTCAATTTCGAAGTACAAAACTCACAAAATAAAACAAAATCAGTGTTTACACTTACCACAGTATTTGGCCGTACCTTCAGTAAACGATGAATATCTCTATGTGCTATTGCGTAAACTATCCCCCTCAGTGTGTATTTTGTATACTTACGTCATCGAGTCCATTGATTCTTTGTGATTCTGCTAAATCTCCTGTTGGCTTTCCTGACATTTTTTCTTTATATTTCACAATCGGTCATCATAAACAATGTTTTTAACATTTTAAGATACTATTTATTGATTCAAAATTGTTCGTGTTCATGTTCACTTTCGGGTGAAGAACTCTTTTTTTGTCATTATCAATGACATTGAATACGGGTGTAAATGTGTATGCGCGCTTCATTCACCTGTCATTCTGGCAGATCGCATTTATTCATTTTTCAGTAAAATCGGTGCAAAAGATATGATGTCCATAACCCGTATTCAAATAAACACAAATTAAATGAACATAAAAGCAACATAATGTGACATGTAAGACAATCCAGAAATATTAATAAGTTCATAACACTATCATTATTATTATTTTTTGAATTATTGGTTTTGTGCGGCAGTGTTCTCAACCACCTTGGGTGAATTCTCCTTATTTTCACCAAGCTGCCTAAGTTGTCTGTTTTTCTAAACCCGTCTCAAATAGGAATTTATTTTACAAGATTTATATATTTATTGTATTTACGAAATAAGTACTGAAAAATGTATTACAATACGAAATTGAAGAATTTTGAAACGAGGCATTGAGACTAAAGATGATAACCAGTCGAACTTTGTAATAAGATATTACTATAGGAATATATACGAGCGTTTATCAACTTTGTTAAATGTTACGTGTACTATAATTTCCATTTAAATTTGATTCTACATTCTAAAAAAATGTGGGACAAATGTTGATAATAGTGTTGTAGTCCTAATTTATTTTGCACATATTACTTACACTATTTTTCCTCTTCTAGCTTAAAATCTAGAGTTTCTTGAAGCTAAAATGTCTAATGTTAAATTCTGTTATTATTTATAGTTTCAATTCCCACGCGAGGTGAGTGAGGAAGTAAAGCTCAGGCAGACTGAGTTTGCTAGTTACGGTGAAGGGAATGGCTCTGGTTCGCCAAGTGTCTCTTACCCCCAAGCGTGGGAAAATAACTAGTCCCAGGTGTGGGGGCGTTGTCTGGCCGGTAAAGTCGGACTATTGACCCAAAATGCCAAATATATAATAATAAATGCTCACCTTATTTAGAATTAATATACACTGTTGACATATGCGTCTTACTAAGTGACTACAATTTTGTTTCTTCTTGCATTCTTGTCAATATCACATTCATCAGACTTTTAACCTGGCCCTCCCTGTCACAGCACCCATGCTTAACGTGTCATTGCCTTTTCACTATGCCTTACATACGCATGCAAACGGTTGCTTGCGTGTCTCTTCTCGTCAGTCAGAAGAGTCATCTGTTTCATTGCCACGATAACCCCCTCCTGTGCTCCTTCCCTCTCGAAGGGTATACCCTCCCGGGGAAAAGGAGGGCACACTTGTGTTCCAGTACTTCCATTTGAATAACTCTTAAATCGATCTCCGTTTCTTAAGGTTTCATTTTAAACAACCAAAGTTAATAACATCGCTTTAGGTCATGTGTAATTTTTTTATATTTCCTCTGTGGTTTTCTAAAGTGAAACTTTACGAAATTGAGATTAATTCATAATAACATCCGGAAGCGTTTTCGAAAGCCAGCAACAAAATAACCGTGAAAATATTGCCAGAAAATGTGTATGTACTTCTGCAGTATCGCTAGTTCTTATCAACTAAATAATGAAGAGGCATTTTAGTGACACATTATTACCCATTACGGAGGTTCTTTAACTTTCTGAATAAAAAATAAATCAAATATTACAATTAACGCAACACACCTAATCTATTTCTTTTCTGTTTCAGCGTCAAAAATTGGGCACTCAAATTCGGTGCTGGCCTATGGGAGTACAGCCGCTACTACACCAAAATCGACGAAATTAAAGAAGTAAGTGTTTGTTATCAGTTATGTATTATTGATGCGATTTCCCAGAATTTTTATCACTTCTCACGTTTCTCACGTGATTTTGTTATGTATGAATTCTATATTGGCTTTACAAGCCTGAAAATAACATTCGATTGTGAATATTTTCCTTCTTTTTGGAACCAGTGAATTCTTTAACATATTCGATATAAAAATACGTTATATTGAATGAAATGTTTGAGACACTTTTCTTTCGAAATATTCTTTGGAACAGATACGAACTCTTCGTCACAACTCCGTAAGTCATATTAAATGTGATTGACTTATGATCCATTAGTATGCTGTCAGGAGGTTTCTTTATTAGTATGCATTCAAAAAGTTTGCATATTACTATACTGTCAGAAGGTTTTCTTCTTGAATTATTGATATGACAACTTGGTGAAGCCGCAAGTAATAAGGGATGAAACTTGTTCGAGCGAAGAAATGAAAAGGAAAATGTATGTAATATTAAGGATTCTTACAGAAATGATACACTGTGTATAAGATTTTTGTCTATTATATGGTCTATTATATTTCGTCCATTCACTGATACTGAATGTAATCTAAGTTTCGTATTGTAATATCGCAAGGAAATGATTAGATTACTCCCTACTCAGTGCTTCTATTGATCTATTACCCCCATACATTAGCGCTTCAATTTAACTTGTTTTTATGTGGGGACGCACCAATGGATATTGCTAACCAAATTACTGGCGTTTGTATTAACCGAGTTTGAATTCGATATTTGTGTCGGGGAGCAGCACCGAAACTCCAGCCGGCACACCCCACCCCACCACCGGCACCCCGGGCATCCGTAGTCGCAAGAGGCATCGGGAGACACCGCGTCCTGTCGTGAGCGCAACCCGTAAACTTCCCCACAGCAGCCGCCAGACGCCCGCGTCCCATCTCCCCCTCACCAAACTCTCGCCCCGCCCCACCTCCACCCAAGCCCCCAAGAGATCCTGCCCTTCTGTGGCCGTCTCCACTCCGATGACAGCCCCGCCTCCCCACCAGCAAAGTTCCTCAACGTAGCCGCCGGTCTCTCCCCAGCCCGAAACACACACCTTCCTCCCAGCCCTGCGTTGCACACATCCGCCCAACCCTGCCACGTCCCCTCTCCCCAATCCCCACTCCGCCCCTCTCCAGCTCCAGTCTCCTCGCCTCCACCCCCTCCCCTCCAGTCCCGCTCCGCTGTCACTCCCGCGCCTCCGCCATCCCTCTCTCAATACTCTCTTCCATTTCTGCTCCCTCGCGCCGTCTCTCCCTTCCCGTTCCACCCCGTTCCCTTCGTGGCTCCGCCCCGCTGTTGGCTGCGACCCCATCTCGCCCGCCGCTGCAAGTGTCTCTCGTCGAGCCCTTGCCCCGCCCCCTATTGTACCCGCGCTTCCGCCTCACCTCTCTCCACGCCGCCGTCGCTCTGCCACGCAGCACCTTACCCCGCTCTTTTCAGCGCGCGACCCTAGCCCCGCCCGCGTCGCCACAGCGCTACCTTCCGCGCCGCTCTCGCATCCGCTCCGGTCTCCTCCCACGGCCACAACCCCTCTGGCACCCATATCGAAGACAGCGTCCACCCCACCTTCCCCTTTCCCACAGCTTTAGTTGCCGCTCCTTTATTCGCCCCTACCTAGATCGTTTTCCGTACACCTGACCTGCCCGCCCGTTTCAATGCCAGCCCCCAGGCCTCTCTTTCCACGCCAACCTCCTCTACCGCTTCCACCGTCTTCATCATTGCTCCTCCCATCACCCCTGCTCACGTCGCATTCCTCGCTCATACCTGTTCACCTGTTTCAATGGCGGTTCCAAATCCCCTTTCACCCCTCCGCTCTGATTCTACCACCTTCACCCCCAACATCATCGCTCTTTCTATCCCCTCCACCCGGGTTCGGTCCCACCGACTTCTGCCCGCAGTTTTGACCACGCCCGCACCCGGATTCCCACTCGGGTCGGCCTCCATCCTTTCTTCCACCATCACCAGCGTCCTACGGACCCCAAACCCTCCACCCCCTCTCTCGCCGCTCGCTCCGTCTCCGGCCCGACAGCTGCGCGTCGCGTCTGCCGCCAGCCGTAGGTCAGGTGCACATAAACGCCTGCGCCCTGCCCTCCGCCCCGCGCCGCCCCCGCCACGCGCTAAGATACAGGCATCCCTCTTTGTTAACGGCCCTTGCACCCGCGGGGGTCGCGGGGAGGGCCCGTCAAGGCCACTGGGATGCAGGTCAGCGGGCCTTGGCGTCTGGGTGCGCGGCTCTTAGAATACGGCCACAGTGGATCCGATACGATACGATACGACACGACTGATTAGTGTTTTCGGGGACGTTTAAGATTATTTGTTCCTAAATGCAGTGGATGTTTTTGTCGTTAATGTGCCAGTGCACTTCCCTCGCTGGATGGCGAGATACGGCGCCGATCTACATGCAGGCATGCAGTTTTCCCTACAAGGTATCTCCCACCTGCGGGAACTACCCCAGCCAGGACATGCGCTGTTTTTTTCAGACAAAATATTTAGCTGCCGTTTTTAATGTGACGCCTCTTTAGTTACACAAATAACGTTCTTGGTGTGTGACTCTACTACAGAGAAACCACGCAAAGGTGCCGTCGGGGAGCTCCTCCTGTTCTGTGAGATCGTAGGGAGTGTGGGTTGTCCGCCACCTCGGCAGACAAGCTCTATCCCCATGGCGACAATTTCTTTGAAAGACATCTAAATGATATGGATAAATTGAACACATGTGGAATATACGTTTTTAATTAAGTTGTAAGAGTTTATTTAGTAGTACCCAACAAAGTGGTCCAAGGTGTAGCAAGCTGACTTCGCATTTGGGAGGCCCGGGTTCAATCCTCGAGCTGTTTTCATAGTTTCTCTAAGTAATGCATACGAGTGATGAGACGGTTCTACTGAAAGGGCGAGAAACCGGCGTCGCTAGCCGAATGCGTTAGTGAAGTCAGGAAGCTTAAGCAAATTCGAGTCATCGCGGGTTCCTGGTTGGATGACCGATTAAGAACCCCGGGATCCAACGGCCCAGAGAACATTGCCCTTTGCTTATAGTGGCTAAATACAAATACAAAATTTAGTAGTCATTATACAAAGGGCACGTATCAGGGTAAACCGTATCTGTATATTTAGGTAAATTTGGACAAAATGTTGCGTTGGCTGGCCTCATTCACCTTTCATGCACAAGCCAAGCTAGTCAACTTAGCCATATAAATTGGTGATATTTTTTGATGAACTGAAGTAACTCAACTATTTTAACACGTACAAAATTTGGAATCACCACTCATTATTGCAATCCGCACGTGTTCCACTTATCCATTCTCTTTAGCTCTCTGTCAATAAAATCCCTGAGGCATCGCGTGCTGTGCGGGTTGCTTCCTGCACCGCGTCAGTTTAAAGCATTTCTCGGAAAAACAATCTTGGCGCCCGCGCGCCTCCCAGCGGGGGCGGCGCATCCTAAGGGGCGAGCGTGGGCGAGGGCGGGG
>BOPP01000196.1:425566-448385 GCA_017312745.1 Gryllus bimaculatus | reverse complement strand
CATCGCTCACCGCAGAACTGTACATTGCACACCGGAACACCCGCTCACCCGCATTGCTCACACCCGTAGGTCGCACGCCTCACACCCACCTGTACCTACAGCAGACAATACATCGCATATCTTACTTCACATACTTCACACGTCACCGTACCTCCTATAACGTACATAGCTCACATACGTCACATACCTCACTGTACATCGCACACCACTCGCTCGAACATCGCATAAACGCACATCCACCTGCGAGCGTGCCCACCTTCCCACCTACGTATCTGCTCAACCGCTTTCCCACCACACACCTTCCCACTCACCGCAGACCCTCTCGACATCCCGCCAACACTTTGCACCGTGCCGCCCGCACTTGGGCAACTCGTTCGCAAATCCACCTCACCGCTTCCACATGCCACCTACCCATCCGCCTGTTCGCACGCCCGCCTCGTTTTTGCCACGTGTTGTACCGGTCGCACCGCGCCCCTTTGGGGACCCGACATGCACGCGACAGACCCCCGCGCTGCAGGAAGAGAGCTGCTGTGGAACGTGGAAGGGCAAATTTTTAGATGGTGGCGCGGGGGAGCCAAGAGGCGAATTAGTTCAACGTTTGACGTAGGGGATTAGAGTATGAAGTTTATAATATATGACAAATTCTTGTAGGCGAATACTTAAAATGTGGATGTGAATGTGTGCAGTTTGGAGTAAATAGGGAAGCGTATTCAATTCAATTCAATTCAATATTTAATAATCACGGCACACACTCACCATTGACGGGTATTTTAAAACCACTCGTCGAATCTCAATTAGGAAGGATGAGTTGTCACTCTAAGACAAGCGCCAAACATTCGTTGCTCGAACAGCCTATTATTTCGGATACATCAGAGTAAGGAACATTCGACGATTACTTCTGCTAGTCGACATTGGTACTCGGTGCTCGTTGAATGCGTGATGCTTCCTTACTGGAACAGAGGTTTAGACGATAAGCAAAAAAAAGTGTGGATCGTGTATATACGAAAACCTGAGGTGCGTGTTTCAGCGGCTTTCACATTCCCTCCGGGGCCCGAAATTCACGCGACAAGCGTCACCTCGCGCCACGGACGGAACGACTGAGACTGGCTTTCTGCGCGACAGTAGCTCTTGGAGAGCGTGTGGACGAATACTTATGGCGCAAGAATTGACGTGTGTAACTTTTGTCTCAAGAATATCAAGCAATGCGTGAGTGCACTTAAACCCTTTCTTGAAGTGACAGGGGGGATAAATTCTGTGTGACGTTTGAAAAACACAGACCAGAGAGCGTTGTTGGAGTCCAACGTGCACGCTACAAATAACCCAAAACGTGGTGTGATATTCCAGATCAACGCAGTTTCAGTTGGTGAAAAAATATTATGTGTTAAAGAGGTTGGGCTCGTACATGAGCTCGTTAGTGTACATTCAATTCGTGCGAAATTTATGAGAATGGATTTTAAAGTTCATTGTAGGTGAGAAGCAAACCAACTAAAGCCAGCGTGCTACAATTACTGGAGAAGTTAAGTGAATTGTGAGTTGTAGGGTCAAATCAGAACAAGTAAAACGTAATTGAGCGTAGTTTTGAAAAAAGTAGGGTATTTTTTCGTCTTGAAGAAGTGTTTGTCGAGGATATCTTCTGAGAATGGATGAATAAAATGTGGAATTGAGTAAGTATATGCATATGTCTGTATGTGCTTATGTCTGAGAGAAGAGGGACATCAAGAGGGTGAACAATTTTTTATTATGTGGCAGAGGGCATGTTCATTTTGTCTTTGGGGAAAATAAACTCGATGTCCGAGTTTTGAAGTTATAGCACTGGAAGCGAATCTTAATGGAAAAGGAAGGCTCGCAATTTAAGAATAAATAATTCAACAAGCGGAAAAAGACTAATAATATAAGTCAAATGCGATTTACACCTGAACTTCCCATTTTAAGAATATAAATAAACATTGAAGAATTTTTCATTAATTTTTCACTTCCTTTATTTTACTTTTGTTGTCATAACTAGCATATTCATTTTGTCAATATCTTAATACAATCCCTTGCAGCAATTTCTTGTAATGTATTTGCAAATATTTAGACACGAGTTCAAAATTTAAGAGCTCTCATCTGCTATTGTTGTCTCAAATGGTAAAAAACATTTGTACGGAAGGGGTATTCGAGCCATAGAGTAACTTTCTTAAGAGAATGCGCTGAAGAAGTAGAGATAAAAGAAAAAAAATGCTGCTTAAAAATTCGTCATAATACTCCATGAAGATACACTTGAAGGTGTAAACGTTATCACGCAATTTCTTTTAACGTTCAAAACAATTATTCAAGTACAGTTTCAAACATAACTGGATTTCTCGGTTGTATATGATTTTTAATATGCCAAAATGTACTTGTTGTGAACATTACCACATACGATATTTTAAATTCTGCCATAAAGGGCTTGAATTAGTAGAAAGTAACAAAATAACAAGTAACGAAAATTACGAGTGAAAATTAAATATAGAATAGTAGTTTTAGGTGCTATCTACATGTTTTCGAAGAATTAAAAAAAACATTATTCCAGAATTATAGAACCTCACACTCCAGAATATTCAATTTTAATTTCGTTTTACTAGAAAATAATTAGTTCATATAGAAGGACGCACTCTGGGAGCACTTTCTGTTTGAAATACTAAGAATAAAACTAAGTATTATAATTTCATTATTTAAGATAGAGCTAAGATTCCCCATTATTCGACGTATCATCATTTCACAAGTCATAAGTATACAATTGGAACCATGATCGATATTACTTAAACTAACCAGCTCGTTTGATGAACCCCTTTTCGTGTAATTTATTTCCTCGAATCCGTTATTTCCCGTAATGACATGTCCTCGTCTCAAGGAACAACCCTATTCTGGTATTCATGGAGCATTAGAATATTATTTTCTAAGAAAGCGCTTTCCTTGCGTAATTTACAATTCCATTGCCGTTGGCGTGGCCCTAATATGGAGTTATTAGTTTTTAAGAGGGACGCCTTTGAAACAGAAATCAAGGAGTTCAAGAAGAGAGGATCTTGGATGCTTCCTCTTGGCTCCCGCTGCTTGCGTTATAATTAAATTTCATTCAATTCCAGTTTTAAAGTTGCTCCTGACTGGGCTAATCGAGTTTTCTTCCGACGCCGGGCTAAATGTCGAGTATTGTCGCCCTCAGTGTCGGACAGGGTTCTTCATCATCTTCTTTCCCCGATCTCCGCCGCCTAGTGAGATGTGTTCTACTTTAGCGCGGAACGGTCAGCGGAAAACTTTCCGTAAAAATGCTCCCCTGCTAGGTGAGTCTCATCGACCATAAACTTCAAAATTCCTGTGATAAACGAGAATGCATTTAGGACTAGTTGAAAATTAAACTTTCGGAGAGCGAGGGGCTGAAGTTTTCTCACCGAAGGAGGTCATGGACCTTCCTTCCCGGCCGCTCTGCTCGATCGCAGTGAACTTCCATTTTAGATGGGAATTAATCAAGACGCGAAACCAAAACTTTGTAGTTGCAGTAATAACACCGAAAGTATCTTTCCGCGAAATTAATGGGAAATAACTAGAAAGTCCTATAGGAAAACTATACTAATACCGTCTCCCCTCCGACTTATTCCTACTGTAATAACTTCTCGCGGAGGGATATTCTATGCCTCAACCGATAACAAACTGCGTCGGCGCTCTTCCCCCGTTTTCAACGTGTTGCGTCCTGATCTCCGCTTTCCTGCTTTCGAACTCTGCTCTTTGTAACTGATTGCGATTGAATGCGAGAACATCGCGTGCCCCGAACCTGTCAGTAAGTTTTGTGCTGCTTGTTGAAAAAGACACCTACACCTTCACAAAGAAAATCACTATCCTACGTGGTTCCAGTTCTCGGTGTACCACAAGGTTCAAAAGGTGGCATCACGCGAAATGAGGGAGATTCGACTGAGGGAGGGACTGTTAACCATCGCCGGGCCGATGTAAAGGGAAAGTTGGACGTTCTAACCGCGGGAGGCAAGAACCTGTAGAACTGTCGAGCGATATTCATGGGGAAGAACCCCGCGTTCGATTCTTCGAGAAATAAAGTCGACGACACTTCTGCGGAGGAAGTTTGCCGCCGAGCGGAGAGAGCGCGGGTTCCGCTGGGATTCTCCGCACGATTCGGCACGCCGTCCCCGTCCCCCGTCCCCCGTCCTCGTTGCCGAGGCTCGTCCCCACCGCGGCGAGGACGCGCATCAAAAACGGATTTCCTCGCCGTGACGGATGCGTGCGTCGCGCGACTCCACTTCCTCCGACTTCGCCCTAGAAATCTTTCTTCTCCCGCGCCGCCCCCTCCCCTCTGCGGAGACGCACATGCGTCTTCCGTGACGTCGCGCATATCGCCAAGCGAGTTAAAGAAGATACCGCCCGAGGGGTGGAGCAGGTCTGCGGAGGGCGGCTGGACGAATGGTTGGTGTGGTGGACCGACAGTGTTTTCATCAAAAAATTCCTTTTTTAGAACCCGATGCTTTTTAAGGAAGAAATATTTCAGTTTCAAATTATGCATCTAGTGTATGATTTATGGTTCAGAATTAAAAAACTGATGTAGAAAACGCTCTGTTCAACATTTTGAACTAAAACTTTTCTGGAATATCATTTATGTAAGTTTTTGTCTTTTTAACAAAAGTGAAGTAGAATATCAAGTTTTTTAATAATAAAGTTTTATTAATAGTAGTTTGAAGGTAACTTTTTTCTGTAACAAATCACCATTCTTAATTATTTTAAAATATCAACAATAGTAGTGTTAGTACTAGAGGTTATCCAATTTTAAATGTATGTGACAATAAAATCAAGGACTGAATATAGCTGAAATATGTAAAGCTAAAATTGATAACCCGATTCTCGTGCGAGTGGGTGACATTCTTTGAGTTGCGAACTAAGTCACGGCATGACGATCACACATCATCGCGCGCTTACACTGCCCCAGAGTTCTTGTAGCACTGCACCGTCACTTTCCCTCAAGCCTTACACTCCGGGCAGGCGGAGGCCCATAAGCGTCGCGTCTATGATGCACGCAACGCCTTCCTGCATGGAAGCACTTCTGGCCCACGCTCCAGCCGGCCACAAACAAAGTCACAACCGTCTCCCTCGGCGGCGGCGGCGCGTTTTTATTCGCCGTTCAGTGCAAAAGGGAGCACTACTTTAGGCGAAGGGGCGGCGCGGCGGGTCGTCGACCTCCGTGAATGGCGCGGCACCCAGGACCCGCACGCCCTATTCTGCCGGGCGCGCGGCGTCCTCCCGCGTTTTTACTGCCACAGCAAGGAGGCGGCGGGCGGGGCTGCAGGGCGCACGGGTGCTGAGTGAGAACTGGAGCGGGCGTGGGGAGGCGGAAGGGTGGAGTGCGATGTGGTGGGAGAGCGAGGAGAAGGCGGATTTCCGGGGGGTGGGGAACACGGCTCCAGGCTGGGGTAGGCATTGGGGGTGGAGGGCAGGACGTGACGACGAGGGGAGGTGCGTAGCGGGGTACGGAGGAGAGAGCAGATTGAAGCCGTGGTGAAGGAGAACCGGTGGGGCGGACGGGGGCGGGGCCAGCGGCGGAGTGAAGCCGGAGCGGAGTGGGGCGGGGTGGAGCAGTGCCAAATGAAGGAAGCGCGTAGCGAGGATAGAGGAAGAAGGACACGAGGAGGTAGGCGGGAGGTGGAGGCGAGAGCGTGGCGAGCGGAGTGGGCTGAAGGCGGGCGGAGCGGGGCGGAGCGGAGCGGGGCGGAGCGGGCGCGGAGCGTGGGCGGAGCGGGGCGGGAGCGGGGGCGGAGCGGGGCGGAGCGGGGCGAGCGGGGCCGGTGTGGGGGAGGAGAGTAGACGCTGGAGGGAGCGGAGATCGGGACGATAAGGAGCGGCGGCGGGAGAGCGGGGAAACGCAGGAGCAGGGAAAAAAAAGAGGAGGCGGGGACGAGCCATAGCGGGTGAGATGCGGTCTGGCGGGGCGAAGTGGAAGCCCAACAGACGAAGCGGGGCGGTGTAGAACGGAGGGCGGGAAGGGGTGGAGCAGTACAGATCGAGGTGAGCAGCGGCGGGGAGCGAAGGTGCGGGAGAGCAGAGCAGACTGGACACAGGGTGGTGGTGGGGGGGGTGGGTGGGGAGAGCGGGGTGATCGAGCGAAGGAGGAGGGTAATGCGGTGGGGCGAAAGGCATAATGCGTCGTGGAGCAGAAGGGGCTGGGGGAAGTGCGGCGGGCGGTAGGGGTCGGGGCGGATTCGGGCTCACGCCGCAACGCTCATGTAACTCGGCATGACTCCAGCGCAAAGAGCGCGTATCATTCATAAGTTCACTATACGTGCTGTAAAGATTGTAAGAAAGGGAACCATTACATTACATGGGGAAATGTAACGAGAAATGCTGGGAAACCCATGAATGTAGAAAAATAGGATTATGTTTACGAAATATTTACCGCTTGTGAATGTTTTATTGCGTATAAACGTACTCCAAGTTAAACTTTTTTAAAAAATTAAGTTAAATTGTCATTCCCCACATGATTATGAAAATGAATCAATGAAATATTAAAAGGGCGTTTCAATTAAAATTACTTCGACTTTTGTACTAGTTACCGACCATGCGAACATACATATGTTATAAGGTGGAATAAATGTGTTTTATGATAACAATTATATTCGAAGGCCATTTTAAATTAATAACTAAACTTATTCGAGAGAATTATGGTTCAAAACTGAGTGAGCAAACGAAATGTACGCTACAAAAAGTTCATCGCTACGTGTCATTCAACTGGTCCGAAATGACCTGCTGAGCCTACGTACGTCGAATTGGAATTGTAAAATCACTCCTGCAAAACGACAAACTGAACATGCTTCTGGAGTTTTCTTCTGGGTAGGCAACGCTTTGAGCCATCAGCTATTTCAGGCAAGCTGATGATATAGCGACACAACAATTATTCAACGTAATCAATATATTCCTAAAGTTATTGAGAGTCCACCGTAGTCAGGCTGCTCGATAAACTAATTATGTTTTGGTGTCTAAGTTCTACGATCACTGGCATACTTACTTCTTCTCAAAGAACAGAAATTGTCAACCGAGATGGCCTTGGGATATGTTTCCATTGTGTTGATCGGAATATTCTCTGCTAGCTATCGTTTGACGGGGCAAGCCATCGCAAGACACAACTGACCGATAGGACCGAAAAGGGCGAGCGGTGCGAAGTGAAAAAAGACCGCGAGAATGGGTGAAGGACGTTGAGCCGGGTGTATGGTAGGGGAAGTGTGAAGGCAGCGCATCGGTGAACACGGATTAGCGGCAGCGACAGGAGATCGCCAGGCAACGAACGTAGCGCTGCAAGCGAGCCGAGCGGCGTGAGAGAGAGACGAGCGACTTGGGGAACACAAGGCAGTCGAAACCGCGTGTGTTGGTAAGGGTAAGAGGGCAAACGGTAATTAGAGCGTAGACACCGGGCGAAGGGCGAAGAGGACGGGTACGCATGCGTGAGGCCTACGAGAGGCACAAAAGTGTGAGCTCCGCGGTGAGACTCACAAGAGTGGACTGGAGTGGGATATGATTGTGAGAAAAACAGTGAACGGTGGAGAGGACTGGAGAACAAACAAAAGAAATTGTCGACAGAAAAAAGCACAATGGATATGCAGGGTAAGGCAGAGATATGGGCGATCAGGCAGACAGATGGGGAGGTGAGGTCCGAAATGGTTTAGGCACAACGAGAGGGTAACCGGATGAGGGCTGACGAGGGATGGGCGGATTTGGCCGGTTGCTGTGGGAGGAAACAGGGTGGTTCTCTGAGCCGGGAATAGGCGGGACTGGGAGTGGCAATAGACGGGCAAGATAGACTAGGCCGGGCGATAGACTAGGCCGAAGAAGGGCGGGAGGTGCTGGGAGCAGTGGCTGTATACGGGGTTGGGATGGCGGCTGCGCAAAGCAGAGAGGCATTGGATGGGGCTGTGCAACGGTTTTGGGACCGGGAGCTGGGTGGAGGCTGGGAGGGCAGTATTAGGCGAGTGTGGACGAAGCCTGATGCAACTGGGTGGGCAGGACATTGGCGAAGGGTGGTTGAGTTGGGAAAGGTGCCTGGGGCTGAAGGTGCTGGAAGGTGCTGGAAGCGATGCTAGGCAAGGTGACTTGGGCAAGGTGCTGGGCAAGGTGGGAGGGCTGGGTAAGGTGCTGGACTGGGAAGAGTGCTGGGAAGGTGTGCCTGGGAGGATTGCTGGGAAGGTGCTGGAAGGTGCTGGGCAAGGTGCTGGGGAAGGTGCTGGGAAGGTGCTTGGGCCGCGAGCTGGGGCGGGCGCTGATCGGGACGGCTGGCGGCAGCGGGAGCGTGGGCGGAGCTCGGGCGGAAGCTTGGGCGGGAGCTGGGGCGGGGGTGGGGAGCTGGGCCGCTGCGCGCTCGGACGTGGGCGGAGATCTGGGCCGGACATGGGCGGGTTGTGGAGGAGGGAGCTGGCGGGAGGCTGGGGCGGGGAGCGTGGGCCCCCGGGGGGGAGGGGGGCGGGGGCGTGGTGAGGGAGCTTGGGCGGGCGGGGTGGGGCGAGAGCTTGGACTGGGCGGCGGAGCCTGGCGGGGTTCTCGGTGGACGGGGCGGGGAGCTGGGCGGGGGGAGCGATTTGGGCGGCCGAGCTGGGCGCGTAGGGGAAAAAAAGGGCCCCTTTGTGGGGGGCAGGCGGCGGGGGGGGGGGGAGCTGGGTTGCGGAGAGCCTAGGGCGGAGGCTTGGGACGGGGTTGCCTCAAAGTGGGTGCGGGAGAAACTGGACGATGCTGGTCTTCGTATATTTTGACAGTGGAGCTTGGCAAAGTGTGGGCTGTTGGAGCTGGGGGCGCGGGAGACTGGACGAGGTGGTTGGCTGGGCGAGGGGTAGAGCGGGGGCTGGAAGGCAGCGTGTGCGATGGGCGAGATACCTCGGCCATTGGGCCGCGGCAGGAAGAGGATTGAAAAAGGCTTGAGCCTGTGGACGTGAGCTGGGGGCTAGGGCGTGGCAGGGGAGGAGGTTTGCGACAAGTGCTGGCGCGGAGGGGGTGGGGGCTGGCTCCGGAAGCCGAACGAGCAGTACGGAGGGGGCGGGGCCGGGTAGGTCGGGCTAGAGAAACGGGGCGTTTGGGCGAGGGGCGTTTGGGGAGGGCGGCGCAGCAGCCGGGCAGCGGTGTGACCATCGGGTAAAAACCTATTGCCTCGGGTGGGACGGCGCTCCGCGTACGTATCCTTGCCGTTAGATTACAGCGAAGCGCGCGCCGTTTTTAATTCGCGCGTCCATATAAATAATAATTGCGCGCAGTCGCCGCCCCCGCGCTGCGCTGCGCTCGCGCGTGCGCGTGCGTGCTTGCGTTGCGTGAGCGCCGACGCACCAGCCGAGGGGATTGAGAAACGCGGCCTTCTTTATGTGACGTGGCACCTCCTCCCCCTACGAGGATTACATTTTCGCCAATCGATGCGCCCGCTTTGAAATCATTAGCGAATGACAACTCTGGAATAAAATTCTCGTTAGGAAATCCGGAGCACATCGCAAATAAGCTTCGTTTATTGGGACGCGATCGTCGTTCGATTGTTTGATGACTTACTGGCGTGATTACGAATATTCACACACGCGTTGAGTCTGAGATATTCACAAATATTGCTGAATTAAGGAACGTTTGTTTTAAAATTGTTTGGTTGAAATCGTATATTCCTGTTTTTGTACATGTAAACGAAGAGTTATTGACGAGTAACTAAACGTTACATCATGGCAGAATGTTGGGTGTGTAATACTATGAATGTCTCGTTACCCGTTCACAAAGACCTATTTAAAAGCTGACTGGATTACGGGTTAACTGAATATTTTTAAAGAGAAACACAGCGTGTTTTCAAAGCATTTTATGCGCGAGAGGAGAAAAAGAGGCCTTTTTTAGTGGAATGGAGCGATCACCACTGTACTGTATTCAAGTTTCACTGCTAAACGGCGGCTAATCTCTCTACGCTAATTGAGTTGTATTTGAAAATCACTGTATTTCAAATATTTTTAAACCTTTAATGCTATTTAAATAATTAATGTGAACGACTAAATGTGAATGCATTGTATAGTAATTTTGTTTCATAAACGTTAATATGGGATACATATACTAATTTAGCTAATATTTCTATTTGTTTGCCAATAATATGATTCGTAATTAAAGAAACAAAGAAAATATTTTTACAGTGCTTTCCGGTGAGTAATTTTTTCTCAAACTATTGCTTGTAAAATTTCAAAATATGAATACAGCAGTTACTTCTACAATACCTGACTGGATGTTTTGCTGTGCGATACACATAGTTCAGTTTATCAGAAGCACTTTTCTATTGGGTGTTATTTAATTCCTTCACTGGTTGATTAATTCTTTTATTTTACAAATTTTAGCATATTTTACTCTCATTTACGTTGCATTTGATATGCTTTATTAATTAGTATTTGATTAGTTTACAACACGCCTTTGTCGAGCAAGGAACAGAAATGTGTAGGGTACTGTGATATTACTTTGGATGGACAGGTTTTCTGAAAGACTCAACGAAAAACTCAACTTTGCGTCGAAGTGCAAGTTTTACTCAAAACACTCTATGTGCATCATACCTACTACCTGCTGAGGCAGTACCAGATGTTAAACTGTCTATGGTTTTTTCGCTTCTTTTCATCAGTTGAATTAGGTATCACAAAATAAATGTAAGGATTATTTTATTTCTATCATGGAATCTGAATACCCATGTACGACATGAAAATATATCAGTAGGAACATTTCAAAAATATGTGATATATATATATATATATGCAAGAAATGTATAATCATTTTTAAACCGATCAATATTTAATGCAATATTTGAAGGTAGCATTTTATCCGCGTAGAAAGAAATTTATTTCTATACCAAACGTTTATATGATCTCTTTTCCAGCAAGAGAACAACTGAAGACGTATGTTAACTTATGTTAACAGCGATCTTTCCGGGGTAATTTCTGTCAAAATCTTCTTGGTATTCATTCAGACAACTGGCGGTGATTTGATCAGAAGCTGTCGGCAACCAAATAAATTAACGAGCAGCAAACCTTATGCCAGATCAGAGACGTAACATGACCTAATCAAACAGTTGTACGACAGCACGAAGGCAGCAATTCATCGAAATATTGTTCTCCAAAGGTTTTTTTCACGGTAGTCAAACCTTTATCGCCAAAAAATTATCTGCTGAGTAAGAGAAAGTGCATTATTTCAAGACGTTTAACCCATCTAGTCTTCGAACACGCATACGTAGTGACGAATCACAGCATATTCAAAAGGCTAAAAAAGATATGTCTTACTTAGCTGTTGAAGTGACGCCTTAGGCCTTATACACGTAAGAGGGCTACTCACTTGGATTTCAGTTATCCCGATCAGTTTCCCTGCTACGCAGGCGTGCACGTTTCTTACGGAAAATTAATCATGGGAAGACAGATCGATATCTATCCTCTACGGGTTTCGCACACGGTTACCCATTTTCCTTTATGGTAGAACACTGACATTGTACGACTGCTGTTTATTATACTGAAACTGGCTTTTAGTTAAAGAAGAATATGATCGAGATGAGAGTCGTCTCGACTCATAAAGTTTTGTGGGGAAAAATAATGTGTGCTTGTTTTGCAAAGTACTACAGCATTAACTGATTTGGAGAAACGATTTCAGGAACCCAAACAGCTGGGCAGTTATGACCATCGTAGAAAAACATGGTACAAGAGTTAATTTATGTTGGTAAATACTCATTCAAAAATAAAACTATTAAAATATGGTGTAGCTTGCCTGCTGCAAAAACGTCAATATTTTTAGAAAGATTTTAAATTCTCGCAACTTAATTGTAAGTGAAAGGGTTTGTATAGAACCTCTAAATTATCACTTATAACATTGATAGTAAGGATTTTATTTTAATTATATTGTGTCAGAACACACATGTGTGAAGTAATACGTTTATGTGAAGTAGGTTATATATTATATGCAAGTTGATGTATTAAATATTTATATACTTTATACATAAAATCCTTACAAAAATATAATCATTTAACGGAATTCAAATTCAATTTTGTTTTACATTTGCATAATTTTCACCGGGTGTAATGCTCAAAACATAAAACATTTGTCTATCTTTCTTTCTGCCTTCCGGTCTTTGAACGTATCGAAATAAATATAAGCACTGAATTTGGTTAATATTTCCGTTGTATTTTTCTTCCATGCGTAGACAGTGTCTGGCCTTTGGCAACGCCACTGTGGAAGACACAATGAGATCAGTTGGCTCAGAGGCTGTGAGCCCTTTCAGAAACCTTCCCCGCGTGCAGCCAAGCAAGGCGAAGGTGGGTGGAGGCGAAGGCGGCGGAAGGGGCGGTGGGGGCGGCGGCCGCCGCGCACGGACGCGCGTTTCAAATTCCTCTTGCAAGCGTGGCCTCCACCGCCGCGCGCAAATTCCAGCCCAACCTACAGGTTTCCACTTGCAGAACTTGCAAGAGCGCCTTAACTGCACTCGTTGACGCGGATAAAGAGAGAGCATTTCCGTTCCTTTTATGAAAAGCGCTGGCAAAAAGCGCCCCACTAGGAGACTGCGAACTGGCTGCATATTCAAATGAAGTTCATTTTCATGTCTGCCCCGCCCGCAGAGATAACAATCGATAGCGCCATCTGTTAGCTCCTCCAGGAAACAATTTATATCTCGCGGTTCTCTGCAAAGTGAATATCAATGGGGACTTCGGAAATCCGAAGCCTCTTAACTGGAATTTCATTGAATGGTCTGATTTGAATAAATACATACTGAGGGACCAAACGAGCAATGTTTATGATCTTCAGAAGCCATATGGATATTCTCTTACAAGGAAGTCTACTGAGAAACGATAACGCATCTATGGTAAACAAAGCGAGCGCTAAATTTAATTAATGCACCAAGGTAATATTTAGATTTCTGGCAAGAATATCACGATGAATCGCAATTTATTGGACACTGCTCTGTAATTTGTATTAATAAGTTGGGATTTATCAGAAACAATTTTAAAAATAGAAATTCAAAGATGTTGCGTTGCTTGGAGGGTAAAGGGAAAGCCTATATCCATAGAAGCCGGACGGGGTTCAATCGGCGGGAGGCGGGGATCAATCGGCGGGAGGTGGGGTTCAATCGGCGGGGTTCAACTAGCGGGAAGTGAGTCGACCTCTGGCATCTAAAGCAGTAAATAGGGCGACCGTCGAGACAGGGGAGATGCCGGGCGTTACGGGGAGTCATAGAAGGGAAAGGTCTCACGACAGGAAGAGGGAAAACATCGAAGGTGACTGATTAGTGGCACCATGCGCGTCAACTGCAAAGTTCATTAGTCCCATAAATGTACTGCATTCTTTTATTGCGGGAGGTGGGAGTGACCTTCTCCCGCTGGATAGCGAGATCTAGCGCCGACATACGTTGGATTGCGGGGACTTTCCCTAGCCAGGTGTCTCCCACCAGCGGGTAACCGCCCCAGTCAGGACAAGCTCTAGGCTGCCGACATGTGTGGTAGTGATGTACATGTAAGTGAAAAAGTGTGTAACAAGTGAGGATAGGTCAAGAAGAGGGAGAAGAAGGGAAAAGAAAAGAACGCGCACGGTTCGTGGCTCGTTGGTTAGGGCACTGCAGCGGCATTCGCCTGGTGTTAAAATATTATAACAGAAATAAAAGTTTGAGATGTGTGGTGTTAGACACACAATCGAATACGTAAAGTAAGTAAAACGAAAGCTGAATGTGAAAAAACATGAAAAAGAGTAAATGTGTTAACACAGTATTACAAAAAAGGTAATACCTAATCGAAAATGGAGATCAAAATGAGCAACAATGGGTTGGTTGTGATT
This sequence comes from Gryllus bimaculatus, assembly GCA_017312745.1. Lineage (NCBI taxonomy): Eukaryota > Metazoa > Arthropoda > Insecta > Orthoptera > Gryllidae > Gryllus > Gryllus bimaculatus. The sequence continues at coordinate 434,591 of BOPP01000196.1, read as the reverse complement.
TAAGAGACCAGTACACTTTCTACTATTGAGTTCGCCGAACTGTTCAAACGAAACATTAAATGAGATGAGAAATAACATCAATTGTAGAAAGAAGGTATAATGAAAACATTGTGTAAGAAGAAGTATCAAAAAAAGCTAGGAATAAAGACACAAAAACAGGTGAAACTGGGCAACGAGAAACTTTAGTGAGTAAATTGAACGCCACGTGAAAGTGCTGGAGGGACGTCTGTTTTCAACGGTAACAATCCCAAAACCGCTGAAAATAAAAATCAAAAGCAGCACCAGCGGTGCCGGTGACAGGAAAGGCAAAACGCTAGAAAATGAAAGATAAGAAAGGTGAAAGAATAAATGGAAAGACAAGACGAGAAGATAATTGTGAATACGGAGCTATCAGTAGAAGCGCCGGCGCCGGCGGTGGTTGCAAAAGACGCAATGCAAATGGAAATCTTGAGGCAAGGAGGGGCGAAGACCGAATGCGACGGAACGAAGAACAGACAGGACGACTCGCCGAGAGCACACGGCATCCCCGCAACCAGCGGCCAAGGCCCGACCGGCGCGGCCAGTGGAAAGGCGAAACACTGGAGAGAACGCCCGACGAGGAGGGCGGGACCGAAGGAAACTGTGCGGGATGCAGCGCGTCGATGGCGGCTCGGAGGCGGCGGCGGCGTTGCCAGGGGGGCAGGAGGAAGTTGGCCGGCTCCGTCAACTTTCGACAGCCCCTCGGCGTATCGCGGCGGCGGCCCCGCCCCGCCCCCGCGGCCGCCGCCGCGCCGCGGGGCCGCTACAAAGGCGGGCGGGCGGCTGCAAACATTGACTCCCGCCGCGCGCACACCACACCTGCTACCGCCACCCCGCTCCGCCGCGACCGTCTCCGCTTGCCCCGCCACCGCGCCACCCCACCGCCCGTCCCCACCGCCCGCCACCGCCGCCGCGTTGCGGCGCCAAACTTGCGCCGCGCGGGGCGCTTAGGTTTTAATTTTGAAGAGCCGCGGGCCGGGCTGCGCGGGGCGCGCGGCGGGCTGGTGGGGGCGCCCCTCGTGGCCGCGCGTTACATTGGAATGAGGGGCTCACGCCGCGAGCCGAGATGCGTGCGCAGGGAGATTTTGGCGGTTGCGCCTTTGCGTACACGGCGTCGACTCTGATTTGTTTTTGAGAGCATTATTCAGAAGGGGAATTTCAAGATAATAATTTTCGTAAAATGAAAAATTAAGGAAGAAAGAAGGAGAAAATGAATGCCGATACGCAAAAGATTTTACAAGTTAGGCCTTGTTTAACTAATAATATCTAATCAATTCTCATATGTTTGAGTTTGATTGAGTGAAGAAAGGAACAAGACGAAGAATGCCGATGCGCAAAATATTTTACAAAGTAGACTTTTTTAGTTACTAATATACCGACAATTATAATTTGTGTTAATGTGAATAATTCAGATTGTTGAGTAATACCAAGAAAATAATTTTCTTCAAATGAATAATTAAATGAAGAAAGAAACAATAAGAAAAATGATATTTTGAGGTAGACTTGTTTAGAAAGCAATATCGTTGATTCAGCTAAATTTAAATTTCTGTAATTCAAATTGTTGGAGGATTTGAAGAAAATACTTATTTATTTTGACAATTGAAAGAGGATAGGAGACAGAATACAAAGACCAATGCACAAAACATTTTTAAGTAAACAAATAGTCGATTGTGCTAAGTTTGGTTTTCAATAATTCAAATTTTTAGAGAAATTGAAAAATATCATGGCGTTTCTTCTGCCAATTGTGGGAGAGAAAAGGAAATTATTTGCTTTAAACTGTAGATTCTCAAGATATTTTATGTGCTTGGAATTGTTTAACATCTTGTACATATCAAATTGTCTTATAAAATAGTCTATATATTCTAGTGCGTCAAAACTTACATTTATAACCATCTTTTTCCGCTCCTCCACATTCTACATGGGTCCAGGCACATCACTCACAGTTCTCCTGCAGGTCTCTAATAATTTTACTCCGCAAATCAAGCGCTCTGCATTTTTAAACATGAGATGTGAGATATTCCTGGTTGAACTTCCGATTCGGAAGGGCCCGAGGACATCTTCGATTCCTCGTCGGTGGTGGAATCTTCCTATTGCATTTTTTAACATCAGAATTCTCTTAAATCTCTCCCTTTTCGATTCCTCTGAAATTAAATTTTCGAATTGTCTCTTGACTTCTTTCTTCTTATGCCCTCTGGAACAGATAGGCTTTGCAGTAGAATGTTGCTTTTTATTTACCTCCTAAAGTACAAGGAATTCCAAAAAACTAAATTGTTTACATTTTACAGGATGAAAAATTGGGGGCTCGGTTCAGGCAATAGTGTGTTTATATTCCAAACGCCAATAACATTTTTACAAGGCAATTAAAAGAAATTATATTATCTTACATCAATAGCTTGTAATGTCTTCTTTAAAATAATTCAAAGGTTAGATGACTTTTCGATGAAGAATCGCAATCAGGCAACTGAGAATAATCGTTTGAAAAAACTTTGCTTTTCACTGTTATTAATGGCCGACTGTCCAGCAACAAGTGAAGATGAGGACACTACTACTTGTCTGGCAACATTCTTGCCAAGAAATACAATAGTAGTATGTTTTCAATATGAAAAGCACTACAGAGCAGTAAATCAAGGGGCTCGAATTAGGAACAGGGGCAAGGTTTATGTACTAATATATTCTGATCTCGAAATAAATCGTCCTGTATACCCATTTTCTAAGATCAACTCTACAAATTTTCACTCTCAGTTATGAATTTTTAAGAACTACATTTCTGTTTTTTTCCTTATTATTTGTCGAGTTAAATCTAATATCATTTATGTAAGTTGATATAAAATAATAATATGTTTCAGAAGATTGTCAGTAAAGAAAATAGTTGCCGCGATATTTATCTTTATAGTAAAGAGCTTTAAATTTTTTTTTCAGATTGGCCAACATAGCTGATAACATGACCGATGGTAGACCAGTTGTGCCAATCGCGTTTCCATCACAAATTGCAAGTGTGTAATCGCCAACATTTCTTATAGACCTCTCGACGAACTCGACGACCCATCACTGGCTCGCAATCCAGAAAGCTCATTTCGGGCCTGACGTTTTCGTCTCCTAAATTCAGCGGTTCTTCAGTGTCTCTGTATCCTCCTTCCATCGTTCCGTCCAACTTTCTTCCTTCCCAAACAAGGAGCGCATCACTTCCCTCCCGGCCCACCCCCACCCGCCCCTATCCGCCCCAATCGCCAATCAGCTTCCCTATCGCCCGACTGCTTGTATTTTTTGGCGTTCGCCACGCCGTCCTCCATCTGAGCCGACGCGCTGAGCTGGGGAGCGGAGGGGGGGCGTATCTCGCGCGGAGCGGCGAGCGGCCCGTGGGACGACCAGCGAGGCGGCGAGGAGTCGCTTCAGTCGCGTAGCGCTGGGCTGCTGGCCGGGCCCGCGCCCTCCCCGCCGCCCTTTGCGATTGCATCGCCACGTGCCGCTCCCGGCCCAGCCGCACCTCTGCACGGGCGGCGGCGTGGCCAAAAGCAGCGATGGCACCGCACCCCCCCCCCCCGCCCCCACCAGCGGTCCCCCTCTGCACACACGGCAGTTTCGAAGCCCGACGCTGCCCGCGTTCAATTGCACCGAATCCACCTCTCGCCCTCTCGCCCCCTCGCTATCGCCCGCCCTTCTCCGCCTCGCCACCTCGCGCTCCGCCCCCTCTCGCCGCCCTCTAACGTCGCCGCACCTCTCGCCCTGCCTACCGCCGCCCTCTCGCCCGCCCTACCTCGCCCGCCTCCTCGCCCGCCTACCCTCGACCCTCCGCCCTCCCCTGCCCACGCACATCGCACGCTCCTCTCGCCCGCCCTCCTCGCCGCCCCTCGCGCCTCTGCCGCTCCGCGCCCTCTCGCCCGCCCTCTCGCCCGCCCCTCCGGCCCGCCCCTCGCCCGCCCTCTCGCCCGCCTCTCGCCCGCCCTCTCGCCCCCGCCCTTCTCGCCCGGCCCTCTCGCCCGCCCTCGTTCGCCCAGCCCTCTCGCCCGCCCTCTCGCCCGCCCTTCTCGCCGCCCTCTCGCCCGCCCTCTTCGCCCGCCCATCTCGCCCGCCCTCGTCGCCCGCCTCTCCCCGCCCTCTCGCCGCCCTCTCGCCCGCCTCTCGCCCGCCCTCTCGCCCGCCTCTCGCCCGCCTGCCCTCTCCACAAAATCACCTTATTCGCCCGTCTTGCACGACTGATGCAGAATGTATAAATAGCAGATTGTAAGGCAATTTCGTACGCACATAAATTCATAAAAGGAAGGGAAAAACCCTAGAAGACCATCTTGGATCAAGGGAAATGAACTTGAATATTATGAAACAAAATATAGATACAAAAACTGACTTGTTATTTGCTTTGAAATAAGCACAAACTGGCAAAAAGTAGTCATAAAAAAGGACTAAATCAATGACCTCTTTTTGATGTTGAATGTTTTTAGAAAGATAAATAATTCAAGTTTCTTCACCTATATTTGCTCTAATAACTTCCTTTTTTTCCTTCTCATTGTTCAACAAATCACTTATTGAAATGAATATCATTTGCTACATCACTTGAGAATGTTTGTGACTAATGCAATTATACCGTTGAACAACGATAATATTTTAATAGCTTGATGTGGCAACTTCACAGAGTTAATAGTTCGATAGCGAGCGAAGTGTCTGAGTGCGTAGCGCGCTCATTTAGCAATCTGGAGGTCAGGGTTCGATCCCCTGGCCGGCCATCCTGACCGGGTTTTCGTGGTTTCCTTCGGTCATAAAGTGAATGCTGGGAAGGTTTAAAAATGCAACGATACCCTCCCACTATCATCCTATCATTTCATTCAGCATTCCCTGCAAAAGACAAGAGGCTTTTGCCCCTTAATGAGATTAGTTGGCTAATAGTAATAAAAGTTTTATACATATCTTACAACATATTGGGAAGCAGAACGAATAGATTATGATCAGAAATTAATTGTAGAAAAACGTAATCATCGAATGTGAAAACATCATAATATCTTGTTGCAAATAATAATTTTTATCAAGACCAAACTTACCCATAAGAGCTGATTTCCAAAACTACAAGAGACAATCAATAACATGCAATAAATTTAATTTAAGCAAGGAAAATCATGTTTCGAAACACTCCAAATATAAAATTATCTTCCTGTCCGTTCCTTCCCGCTTCCATGTCCGCTCTCATCTCCCTCCGTCATCATCCTTTCCACGTAGCCGGTTGCCCGATTTCATCTTTTGTTTCCATCTACAAAGCCACCTCCGTTTACCTATCAGCTCTTTCTATCCTTTTTTCCATCACTCTCGCAGCATTCTTGATCCTCCTAATTTGCTTCTGAGACAGCAGTCAGTCGGAGTTAAAACATAAGTTGAGTATGGCTCGTTAGACTTTTCTACATTTAAGCTTCTCTTGGATAGTTAATAAACTTGGAGTTACCACCAATAGCATATTTCTGTATAGTAATGCGACTTGGTGGAATGTTTGTGGTAAAGGGAGAATCTTATTACCCGGAGGTGTAGCGGTAGTCTCGAAAGAAAAATGAACGATTTATTTAGTTTTTCACACTGTAATAAAAAATACGTTTCAATTTTGTGTGTGTAATTTTCTTCATTGTACTTGAAAAATAAAGTTACAATAAATGTATAAAATATTCCGCTTTTGTCATGTATTTTGCAAGTAAACGAATTACACACAAAGTTATTTCTTTATTTTTTTAAATAAGATAATGAAAAAAATGAAGATACTGTTTCTGCTAAAATTAGCTTTTGAGTATTATGAGGGAACTGTGTGGTAATGATAAAATTTAAGCTCTCGCTTGTGCAATGAGACATGATATATTGATAATTCTTTAGTTTTTTGGTTAACGTATCAGGGTGATCTTTTAGTTTATTCTTCTCTCTTAATTATTAGGAAACATAATGAAATGTAAATTATTTTCATCACATACATTCTACGAGTACTAAACATTTTATAATAATAAAAATAGTAATAATAATAACAATAATAATAATAATAATATAACAGCTTTCTAGCATAATAAAACATTCGACATTTTAATTCGAAATATCGTTAATAATATTCGGTCTCCATGTAAAAATAAAGCAAAATATAATATTTTTGAATAGTCCGAGGTTTTCAATGACGTTTAAGACGTTCTCGTCACAAGAACATTTTATTTGTTTATTTTTCATAACGAAGTTTCGCAATCTGAAGTGACTGCAACATAATTAATTCAGTCTTTATTGAAATTAGACTTCCTTGAAAATAAAACAATTTAAAACAATGAAAAATTGAGAACACATTTCAAAAGTAAAAATAGTTTTAACATAAAAATTATTAAGGACATATTTCTTGACGCATAAAAATAAATGACCTTCCAAAAAATTTTCAATTTTTACATGCCAAAACCGTCGAACAATTCCTTAGATGATTAATTTTCATACAAATTATCATATTATTAGTCAATTTGATAAAATAGAATGAAATAAAAAATTATCATCTAGAAAGCACAACGCACAAACATATTCAAAAAGACGTGTTACTTATATGAAGACTGAATTAAATACAGTATGTATCTGATGATGCAGTCACTTGAGACTGCGAGACTTTATTATGAATAATAAAATTTAAAAACACATTTTATAATAAAGTGATCGTCTTGAATATTCATGGAAACCTCATCCCAGTATAGAAGAATTTTTAAAATACAATATTCTTCGCAAGACGTTGAAGCACAACACCTAAAAACACGGCGTTATCACTAACCCTCGCAGTATTTCCCCCAAGAGACGACAATGTCGTCGCAAATATTCCCAGCACGCCGCCCTTTTTCTCCATTAGCCCCCGATTTCCGCGGCAATCCACGCCCTTCTAAGAACTGAGAAGCGGTCCTCGCGACGAACATTCCTCCTCAGCCACCTGCCCCGCTCCGCCAGACGCCACTAACTCACGGCGAGCGAGGCGCAAATGGGCGGACGATTTGTCGTTTCCATAAACAGCAGGCAACTATCCGGTTGCCAAGGCACGTGATACGAAGCGCAGCAACATATTGTGCCAGAATTGAAGATCTACTACCTGAAGGTGCATGTTAAAATTCGGCTCCGCGGCGCCGCGCCGGGCCAGCGGGGTTATATACATCCGCGGCGAGGACGGCGTGCCAAGCGCTTCTTACGCCGGAGAGGAGGAGGAGGAAAGGGGAGGGGGTTACTGCCGGGCGAGGGTGAAGGGCGGGAGGAGAAAGTGGTAGGGGCGGCGCAGGCGTAATGGCCGGATTCGAAAGAGGGCGTCGAGTAATTGATTTGATTCGGTGCGTCAATTGATAAGGTCAACAGTTCCCGTAAGTTGCTGCGCGCATGTTGTTTATCGTAACAGCTTGTTGGTGATCTACTTCCGCAAAATTCTACGCCACCATCGTTAGACTTGCGGCGTTTCCTCCAAAACAGGTATCGCTTCTCCAGCGGGGAAAACTCCCCTTGCTGAACACAAACCCTCTAAGCGTCGACGAAATCTCCGACATAAGTGGTTATTATGTTACTAGGGGAGTTAATAGATCATTGATGATGTTGAGAAAGTTGGGAAAGGCAGAGAAAAAGTATCTCCACAAGTTGATCACCTAAGTAGATTGACTTAATTAGTGATCCGGGCGTGTCTATTGCTTAGGCGATAGTCTTGTAAGTGTTAGTGCATTTTTATATCTCGGGAGGTGGTGAAATTTTCTCTCACAGGATGGCGAGGCCTCCGGCGCAGACCTACGTCAGCTTGCGAAGATTTTCCTCAACCGAATATCTTATCACCAGTATGGCACCGCGTCATCCGGGACAACCTCCCGACATGTGTGGTAGAAAAGTGCATGTGAGTAAATGTGTGCAAGGGGTGACGATATGTCAAGGAATCCGGAGGAAAGATAGCGCGAGGTCCGTGCCCTGTTGGTAGAGTACTTCTCCGGCATTCGCCTGGTGTTGATCAGAGGGTGTCGAAGGGGACAGCACGGAGGGCGGCGGAAACTCAGGATGGGAAGTGTTTGGACGGCGTGGACAGTTGTGAGGACGGGCGGGGGTGGTTCCGGCGGGAAGAGTGGTGGGCGTAGGGACGGGGACGGACGGAGGCAGGATTGGCGGCGGCAACGACGACGCGAAGGATAGGTGAGTATAGATGGAAGCCAACACCCACGTACCTACGTCTAAGGCTAGTTTACGCCCGGGTTCCTCTCCTCGCAGGGAAATGCAATTGTGCCGTTTGCAGTAACGTGTTATAGGATAAAAATAATAAACATTTCTTGTCTTTCAATTACTTCATATAATTATAAACAGATGACAGGACTCTTAAGTCATCTTACAATTAAGATAAAGTAAAAGGTGTATTGCTTATCTTTCTAGATAATTGACCAAATTGTCTTATCTCTGTCGTCGTTTGCTTGCACATTTCTTTACTTCGTTTCCTTCGTCAGACTTACTTCGTCGCTCTCTCTGCCGTTAGTCTTCCATCCATTCTATTTTCTATCATCCATTCTCTCTTAACGGGCTTCATTACTTCCTACATTTTTCCCTTTCCTTTCCTCTGCTTCCCATCTCGTTCCTCTCATTTCCCTTCTCTCCTTCCCTCGCTTCCTTTCCTATCGTCCTTTCCATTCCTTCCATTATTCACTTCTGTCTCATTTTTCTCAAGCTCCATCACCGGCATCATTGCTTATATTCGTTTTTCATTTTTCATCCCCTTCCCACTCTTCTCAAATTCCTTTGCTCTCCACTGTTTTAGTTGCCTCATTTTCACATCACATTCCACCATTCATTTTCCCTCTGATTCACTCTCCTCTTCAGCCGCTTCCTCTCTTCTTCTCTCTCGGCCCCCCTCTCCGTGGCCACCTCCCGCCCGCGGCGCGGTGCCCCTCGACCCCGGAAGGTTCGTAAATTACTCTCCTTTTTCTTCGTTAAATAAAGTGAAAGCTTCTGACGCGGTATTTTCCCTCGACGTCGCGGAGAAAAATCATCTTAAGTACTGCATTCACTCGGCGCTGTTGTT
>BOPP01000196.1:409183-425541 GCA_017312745.1 Gryllus bimaculatus | reverse complement strand
GCGAACACGCATACGCTTAGTGACGAATCCACAGCATATCTCAACAAGGCTAAATTAAAGATATGTTTAGCTTAGCTTTGAAGGAACGCCTTAGGCCTTATACACGTAAGAGGGCTACTCACTTGGGATTTCAGTTATCCCCGATCGGTTTCCCTGCTACCCGCAGGCGTTGCACGTTTCTTACGGGAAAATAATCATGGAAGACAGATCGATTTCTATCCTCTACGGGTTTTCGCACACGGTTACCCATTTTTCCTTTATGGTAGAACACGTGACCATTGTACGGGACTGCTGCTTTATTATACTGAAACTGGCTCTTTAGTTAAAGAAGACATATGATCGAGATAGAGTCGTCCGACTCATAAGTTTTGTGGGGAAAAATATAATGTGTTGCTTGTTTTGCAAAGTACCTACAGCATTAACTTGATTGGAGAAACCGAGCTCAGGAACCCAAACAGGCTGGGCAGTTATGACCATCGTAGAAAAAACATCCGGTTACAAAGAGTTTAATTTATGTTGGTAAATTACTCATTCAAAAATAAACTATTAAAATATCCTGGGTGTAGCTTGCCTGCTGCCAAAAACGTCAATATTTTTAGAAAGATTTTGACAATTTCTCGCCCAAACTTAATTGTAAGCTGAAAGGGTTTGTATAGAACCTACTACATTATCACTAATAAACATTGATAGTAGGAGTTATTTTAAATTTATATTGTGTCAGACACACATGTGTGAAAGTAATTACGGTTTATGTGAAGTGGTTATATATTATATGCAAAGTTGATGTATTAAAATATTTATATACTTATATACATAAAATCCTTACAAAAATAACATCATTGAATGGAATTTCAAATTCAATTTTGTTTTACATTTTCATAATTTTCAGCCGGGTGTAATGCCTCAAAACATAAAACATTTGTTCTATCTTTCTTTCTGCCTTCCGGGCTGAACGTATCGAAATAAATATAAGCACTGAATTTGGTTAATATTTCCGTTGTATTTTTCTTCCAATGCGTAGACAGTGTCTGGCCTTTGGCAACGCCGCGTGTGGAAGACACAATGAGATCAGTTGCGCTCAAGAGGCTGTGAGCCCTTTCAGAAAACCTTCCCCGCGTTGCAGCCAAGCAAGGCGAGTGGGGTGTGAGGCGAAAGCCGCGGAAGGGGGCGGTGGGCGGCGGGCCGAGCCGCGCACGGACGCGCGTTTCAAATTCCTCTTGCAAGCGCGGCCTCACCGCCGCGCGCAAATTCCAGGCCCAACCTACAGTAGGTTTCCACTTGCAGACTTGCAAGCAGCGCCTTAACTGCACTCGTTGACGGATAACAAGGAGAGAGCATTTCCGTCCTTTTATGAAAAGCGCTGGCAAAAAGCGCCCCACTAGGAGGACTGCGAACTGGCTGCATATTCAAAATGAAGTTCATTTTCATGTCTGCCCGCCACGCAGAGATAACAGTCGATAGCGCATTCTGTTAGCTCCTCCAGGAAACAATTTATAGGTCCTCGGCGGTTCTCTTGCAAAGTTGATATCAATTGGCGGGACTTCGGAAATCCGAAGCCTCTTAACTGAATTTCATGAATGGTCTGATTTGAATAAATACATACTGAGGGGACCAACACGAGCAATGTTATGATCTTCAGAAGCCATATGGATATTCTCTTACAAGAAGATCTACTGAGAAACGATAACGCATCTATGAGTAAACAAAGACGAGCGCTAAATTTAATTAATGCACCAAGGTAAATATTTAGATTTCTGGCAAGATATCACATGATATCGCATTTATTGGACAACTGCTCGGTAATTTGTATTAATAAAGTTGCGGATTTATCAAGAAACAATTTTTAAAAATAGAAATTCAAAGAGATGTTGCGTTGCTTGGAGGGTAAAGGGAAAAGGCTATATCCATAGAAGCCGGACGGGTTTCAATCGGCGGGAGGCGGGGGGATCAATCGGCGGGAGTGGGTTCAAATCGGCGGGTTCCAACTAGCGGGAAGTGAGTCGACCTCTGGCATCTAAAGCCAGTAAGAGGGCGACCGTCGAGGGACAGGGGAGATGCCGGCGTTACGGGGAGTCATAGAAGGAGAAAGAAGAAAGGTCTCACGAACAGGAAGAGGGAAACATCGAAGGGAACTGATTAGTGGCACCATGCGGCCGTCAACTGCCAAAGTCATTAGTCCATAAAATGTACTGGCATTTCTCTTTTGATTGCGGGAGGTGGGAGTGACCTTCTCCGCTGGATAGTGAGATCTAGCGCCCGACCATATGTTGGTCATATGCTGGCGGGACTTTCCCCTAGCCAGGCTGTCTCCCACCAGGGGTTAACCGCCCAGTTCAGGACACAGCTCTAGGCTGCGACATGTGTTGTAGTGAGGTACATGTAAGTGAAAAAGTTGTTGTAACAAGTGAGGATAGGTCAAGCAAGAGGAGAAGAAGGGGGAAAAAGAAAGAACGCGCACGGGTTCTGGTCGTTCGTTAGGGCACCTCAGCGGGCATTCGCCTTGGTGGTTAAAATATTTAACAGAAATAAAGTTTGGAGATGTCTGTTGGTGTTAGACACACAACTTCGAATACGAAAGGAAGTAAAACGGAAAGCTGAATGTGAAAAACATGAAAAGAGTAAATGTGTTAACACAGTATTACAAAAAAAGGTAATACCTAATCGAAAATGGAGATCAAAAATGAGCAACAATGGCGGTTGCGTTGTGATTTTAAGAGCCAGTACACTTCACTATTGAGTTCGCCGAACTTTCAAACGAAACATTAAATGAGATGAAGAAATTAAAACATCAAGTGAGAAAGAAGGTATAATGAAAAACATTGTGTAAAGAAGAAGTTATCAAAAAAGCGTAGAATAAAGACACAAAAAACAGGTGAAACTGGGGGCAACGGAACTTTAGTGCAGTAAATTGAACGCCACGTGAAAATCAGACTGGAGGGAGTCTGTTTTTCAACGGTAACATCCCAAAACCGCTGAAAATAAAGAACAAAGCAGCACCAGCGGTGCCGTGACAGGAAGGCAAAAACGCTAGAAATGAAAGATAATAGTGAAAGAATGAACATGGAAAGACAAAGACGAGAAGATAATTGTGGAATACGGAGCTATCAGTAGCAAGCGCCGGCGCCGCGTGGTTTGCAAAAGACGCCAATTGCAAATGGAAATCTTGAGGCAAGGAGGGGCGAAGACGAATGCGAACGGAACGAAAGAACAGACAGACGGACTCGCCGAGAGCACACGGCATCCCGCAACCAGCGGCCAAGGCCGACCGCGCGCGCCAGTGGAAAGGCGAAAACACTGGCAGAGAACGCCCAGACGAGGGTGATGGCGGGACGAAGGAAACTCTGCGGGATGCAGCGCGTCGCATGGCGGCGTTGCCAGCGGGGGCAGGCAGGAAGTTAGGCCGGTCGCTCACACTTTCGACAGGCCCCTCGCGTATCGCGGCGGCGGGCCCCGCCCCCGCCCCGCGGCCGCCGCCGCCGCCGCCGGGGGCCCGCTACAAAGGCGGGCGGGCGCGCTGCAAACATTGACTCCCCGCGCCGTCCACTCCACCCGGCTCCGCCAACCCCGCTCCGCCGACGACGCCTCCCGCTTGCCCCGCCACCGCCGCCAACCCCCACCGCCCCGTTCCCCACCGCCCGCCACCGCCGCCGTGCTTGCGGCGCCAAACTTGCGCCGCGCGGGGCGCTTAGCGTTTTAATTTTTGAACAGCCGCGGGCCGGGCTGCGCGGGGCGGCGCGGGCGCGGGCGGGCGTGGGAGCCGGTGGGGGCAGCCCTCGGGGGCCGCGACGTTACCATTGGAATGAGGGGCTCCGCGCGAGCCGAGTGCCGTGCGCAGGGAATTTTGCGCGGTTGCGCCTTTAGCGTACACGGCGTCGACTCTGATTTGTTGAGAGCATTCATTCAGAAGGGGAATTTCAAGATAATAATTTCGTAAAATGAAAATTAAGAAAGAAAGAAGGAGAAAATTAATGCCGAGACGCCAAAAGATTGTACAAGTAGGCCTTGTTTAACTAATAATATCTAATCAATTGCTTCATTTGTTTGAGTTTGATTGAGTGGAAGAAAGGAACAAGACGAAGATGCCGATGCGGCAAAATATCTTTACAAAAGTAGACTTTTTTAGCTTACTAATATACCGACAATTATAATTTGTGTTAATGTGGAATAATAGATGTTGAGTAATACAGAATATAATTTTCTGCAAATTAGATAATTTAAACGAGAAAGAAAACAACAAAGAAAAAGGTATTAGGAGATGATATGATGATAGGAGACAGAATACAAAGACCAATGCACAAAAACATTTATTAAGTAAAACAAATAGTCGATTTGTGCTAAGTTTGGTTTTCAATAATTCAATTTTTAGAGAAATTGAAAAAAAATATCATGGCGTTTCTTCTGCCAATTGGTGGGAGAGAAAAGGAAATTATTTGCTTTAAACTGTAGATTCTCAAGATATTTATTGTGCTTGAATTGTTTTTAACATCTTGTACATAATCAAATTGTCTTATAAAATAGTCTATATATTCATAGTGCCGGGTTCAAAACTTACATTTATAACCATCTTTTTCCGCTCCTCCACATTCTACATGGCCAGGCACATCACTCACAGTCTCTGCAGCTCTCTAATAAATTTACTCGCAAATCAGCGCTATCTGCATTTTTAAACATGAGATGTGAGATGTTCCTGGTTGAACTTCCGATTCGGAAGGGCCCGAGGACGAGTCTTCGATTCCTCGTCGGTGGTGGAATCTTCCTAGTGCATTTTTAACATCAGAATTCTCTTAAATGTCTCCCCTTTCGAATTTCTCTGAAATTAAAATTTCGAATTGTCTCTTGACTTCTTTCTTCTTATGCCCTCTGAACAGATAGGCTTTTGCAGTTAGAAAGTTGCTTTTTATTTAAACCTCCTAAAGTACAAGAATCCAAAAAACTAAATTAAGTTTTACCATTTTACAGATGAAAAATTGGGGGCTCAGGTTCAGCAATTTAGTTTGTTTATATTTCCAAAACGCAATAACATTTTTACAGGCAATTAAAAGGAAATGATATTTATCTTACATCAATAGCTTGTAAATGTCTCTTTAAATAATTCAAAGGTTAGATGACTTTTCGATGAAGAATCGCAATCAGGCAATGAGAATAATCGTTTGAAAAAACTTTGCTTTTCACTTGTTATTAATGCCGACTGCTCCAAGCAACAAGCGGAGGTGAGGACACTACACTTGTCTGGCAACAATCTGCCAAGAAAATACAATAGTAGTATGTTTAAATATGAAAAGCCTACAGAGCAGTAAATCAAGGGGCTCGAATTAGGACAGGGGCAAGGTTTATGTACTAATATATTCTGATCTTCGGAAATAAATCGTCTGTATACCCATTTCTAAGATCAAACTACTACAAATTTTCACTCTCTCATTATGAATTTGTAAGAACTCATTTCTTGATTTTTTCCTTATTATTTGTCGAGTTAAATCTAATATCATTTATATTAATGATATAAAATAATATTAAGACGATGTTTCAAGAAGGATGCCAGTAAAGAATGTGGCCGCCAATATTTATCCTTTGCAGTAAAGGGCTTTAAAAATTTAGTTTTTTCAGATTGGCCAACATAGCTGATAACAATGACTGATAGATTATGGACCAGTTGTGCCAATCGCGTTCCCAATCACAATTGCAAGTGTGTAATCGCCAACATTCTTTAAAACTTCTCGTTCGACCAACCTTCCACCCATCACTCGCTCGCAATCCAGGGAAAGCTCATCTGGGCCTGACGTTTTCGTCTCCTAAATTCAGCGTCTTCAGCTGTCTGTGTTATCCTCCTCATCGTTCCGTCCAACGTTTTCCTTCCCAAACAAAGGAGCGCATCACTTCCCTCCCGGCCCACCCCCCACCCGCCCCTATCCGCCCCAATCGCCAATCAGCTTCCCTATCGCCCCGACTGCCTTGTATTTTTTGGGCGTTCGCCAACGCCGCTCCTCCATCTGAGCGAGCGCTGAGCGGGGATAGCGAGGGGGGGCGTATCACGCGCGAGCGGCGAGCGGCCCGTGGGACGACCGGCGAGGCGGCGAGGAGTCGCTTCCAGTCGCGTAGCGCTGGGCTGCGTGGCGGGCCCGCCCCTTCCCCCCGCCCGCCTTTGCGATTGCATCGCCCCACGTGCCGCTCCCCGGCCCGCGCCCCTCTGACCCCACGGCGGCGGCGTGTGCCAAAGCAGCGCTGCGCCCCCCCCCGCCCACACCCGCGTCCCCCTCTGCACCCGGCAGTTTCTAGGAACCCGACGCTGCCGTTCCATTGCACCCGAATTCCCCTCGGTCGCCCTCTCGCCCGCCCCTCTCGCCCGCCCTCTCGCCCGCCCTCTCGCCCGCCCCTCTCGCCGCCCTCTCGCCCGCCCTCTCGCCCTGCCCCTACCGCCCGCCCTCTCGCCCGCCCTCTCGCCCGCCTCTCGCCCGCCCTCTCGACCCGCCCTCTCGCCCGCCCTCCTCGCCCGCCCTCTCGCCGCCCTCTCGGCCCGCCCTCTCGCCCGCCCTCTCGCCCGCCCCTCCGGCCCGCCCCTCGCCCGCCCTCTCGCCCGCCTCTCGCCCGCCCTCTCGCCCCCGCCCTTCTCGCCCGGCCCTCTCGCCCGCCCTCGTTCGCCCAGCCCTCTCGCCCGCCCTCTCGCCCGCCCTTCTCGCCGCCCTCTCGCCCGCCCTCTTCGCCCGCCCATCTCGCCCGCCCTCGTCGCCCGCCTCTCCCCGCCCTCTCGCCGCCCTCTCGCCCGCCTCTCGCCCGCCCTCTCGCCCGCCTCTCGCCCGCCTGCCCTCTCCACAAAATCACCTTGATTACGCCCGTCTTGCACGACTGATGGCAGAAATGTATAAATAGGCAGATTGTAAGCAATTTCGTACGCACTAAATTCCATAAAAGGAAGGAAAAACCCTAGAAAGGACCAATCTTGGATCAGGGAAATGAACTTGAAATATTATGAAACAAAATACTAGATACAAAAACTGAGCTTGTTATTTGCTTTGAAAATAAGCACAAACTGGGCAAAAAGTAGTCATAAAAAAGACTAAATCATGACCTCTTTTTGATGTTGAATGTTTTTAGGAAAGATAAATAATTCAAGTTTCTTCACCTATTTTCTCTAATTAACTCCTGTTTTTTCCTTCTCATTGTTCAACAAATCACTTATTGAAATGAATATTCATTTGCCTACATCACTGCAGAATGTTTGGTGACTAATGCAATTATACGCTTGAACACGATAATATTTTAATAGCTTGATGTGCAACCTTCAACAGAGTTAATAGATTCGATAGCGCGAGGCGAAGTGTCTGAGTGCGTAGCGCGCTCATTTGAGCAATCTGGGAGGTCAGGGTTCGATCCCTGGCGGCCATCCTTACCCGGGTATTTCGTGGTTTCCTTCGGTCATAAAGTTGAATGCGCTGGGAAGGTTAAAAATGCAACGATACACTTCCACTATCATCTATTTCATTTCATTCAGCATGCCTGCAAAAGACAAGAGCTTTTGCCCCTTATGGAGATTAGTTGGCTAATAGTAATAAAGTTTTATACATATCTTACAAACAATATTGGGAAGCAGAACGAATAGATTATGATCTAGGAAAATTATTGTAGGAAAAAACGTAATCATCGAATGTGAAAAACATTCATAATATCTTGTTGCAAATAATAAAATTTTTATCAAGACCCAAACTTACCCATAAGAGCTGATTTCCAAAACTACAAGAACAATCAATAACATGCAATAAATAATTTAAGCAAGGAAAATCATGTTTTCGAAACACTCAAATATAAAATTAAATCTTCCTGTCCCGTTCCTTCCCGCTTCCATGTCCGCTCTCAGCTCCCCTCCGTCATTCATCCTTGTCCACGTTGGCGGTTTAGCCCGATTTACATCTTTGTTTTCCCATCTACAAGGCCACCTTCCGTTTACCTATCAGCTTCTTTCTATCCTTTTTTCCATCACTCTCGCAGCATTCTTGATCCTCCTATTTGCTCTGAGACAGCAGTCAGTCGGAGTTAAAACTAAGTCTGAGTATGGCTCGTGTAGACTTTTCTAATTTAAGCTTCTCTGTGGATAGTAAATAAACTTGGAGTTACCACAATAGCATATTTCTGTATAGGTAATGCGAACTTTGGTGGAATGTTTGTGTAAAGGGAGGAATCTTATTACCCGGAGCGTGTAAGCGGGAGTCTTCGAAAGAAAAATGAACGGATTTATTTAGTTTTTCACACTGTAATAAAAAATACGTTTTCAATTTTGTGTGTCTGTAATTTTCTTCATTGTACTTGAAAATAAAGTTACAAAAAGGTATAAAATATTCCGCTTTTGTCATGTATTTTGCAAGTAAACGAATTACACACCAAAAGTTATTTCTTTATTTTTTTAATAAAGATAATGAAAAAAATGAGATACTGTTTCTTGCTAAAATTAGCTTTGAATTTATGAGGAAACCTGTGTGGTAATGATAAAATTTAGCTCTCGCTTGCTGCAATGAGACATTGATATAATTGATAATCTCTTTAGTTTGTTTGCGTTAACGTATCAGGGGTGAATCTTGTAGTTTATTCTTCTCTCTTAATTATTAGGAAAACTAATGAAATGTAAATTATTTTCATCACATACATTCTACGAGTACTAACATTTTTATAATAAATAAAAAATAGTAATAATAATTAACAAATAATAATAATAATAATATAACAGCTTTCTAGCATAATAAAACATTCGACATTTTAAGTCGAAATATTCGTTAAGAATATTCGGTTCTCCATGTAAAAAATAAAGCCAAAATTATATTATTTTTGAATAGTCCGAGGTTTTCGAATGGACTTTTAAGCGTGTCTCGGTCACCAATGAACATTTTATTTGTTTATTTATTCATAACGAAGTTTACGCAATCTGAAGTGACTGCAACATAATTAATTCAGTCTTATTGAATTAGACTTCTTGGAAAATAAAACAATTTAAAACAATTGAAAAATGAGAAACACATGTCAAAAGTAAAAATAGTTTAACATAAAATATTAAGGACATATTTCGTGGACGCATAAAATAAATGACCCTCCAAAAAAAATTTTCAATTTTTACATGCCAAAACGTCGAAACATTCCTTAGATGATTAATTTTATACAAATTATCTATATTAGTCAATTGATAAAATAGAATGAAATAAAAAATTATCATCTAGAAAGCACAACGCCACAAACATATTCAAAAAGACGTTGTTACTTATATTGAGACTGAATTAAATACCATTATGTATTCTGATGATGCAGTCCACTGTGAGACGCGAGACTTTATTATGAATAATAAAATTTAAAAACACATTTTATAATAAAGTGATCGTCGTTGAATAGTCAGGAAACCTCATCCCAGTATAGAAGAATTGGTTTTAAATACAATATATCTTCGCAAGACGATTGAAGCCACAACACCTAAAAACACGCGTTATTCACTAAACCCTCGCAGTATTTCCCCCAAGAGACGACAATGTCGTTCGCAATATCCCAGCACGCCGCCCTTTTTCTCCATTAGCCGCGCATCTTCGCCGGCAATCACGCCCTTCTAAGAAACTGAGAAGCGGTTCTCGCGACGAAACATTTCCTCCTCAGCCACCTCCCCGCTCCGCCAGACGCCACTAACGCACCGGGCGAGCTCAGGCGCAAATGGGCGGACGATTTGTCGTTTCCATAAACAGCAGGCAACTATCCGGTTGCCAAGGCACGTGATACGAAGCGCAGCAACATATTGTGCCAGAATTGAAGATCTACTACCTGAAGGTGCATGTTAAAATTCGGCTCCGCGGCGCCGCGCCGGGCCAGCGGGGTTATATACATCCGCGGCGAGGACGGCGTGCCAAGCGCTTCTTACGCCGGAGAGGAGGAGGAGGAAAGGGGAGGGGGTTACTGCCGGGCGAGGGTGAAGGGCGGGAGGAGAAAGTGGTAGGGGCGGCGCAGGCGTAATGGCCGGATTCGAAAGAGGGCGTCGAGTAATTGATTTGATTCGGTGCGTCAATTGATAAGGTCAACAGTTCCCGTAAGTTGCTGCGCGCATGTTGTTTATCGTAACAGCTTGTTGGTGATCTACTTCCGCAAAATTCTACGCCACCATCGTTAGACTTGCGGCGTTTCCTCCAAAACAGGTATCGCTTCTCCAGCGGGGAAAACTCCCCTTGCTGAACACAAACCCTCTAAGCGTCGACGAAATCTCCGACATAAGTGGTTATTATGTTACTAGGGGAGTTAATAGATCATTGATGATGTTGAGAAAGTTGGGAAAGGCAGAGAAAAAGTATCTCCACAAGTTGATCACCTAAGTAGATTGACTTAATTAGTGATCCGGGCGTGTCTATTGCTTAGGCGATAGTCTTGTAAGTGTTAGTGCATTTTTATATCTCGGGAGGTGGTGAAATTTTCTCTCACAGGATGGCGAGGCCTCCGGCGCAGACCTACGTCAGCTTGCGAAGATTTTCCTCAACCGAATTATCTTATCACCAGTATGGCCACCGCGTCATCCGACAACCTCCCGAACATGTGTCGGTAGAAAAGTGCCATGTGAGTAAATGTGTGCAAGGGGTGACGATATGTCAAGGAATCGGAGGAAAGATAGCGGCGAGGTCCGGGCCCTGTTGCGTAGAGGTACTTCTCGGCATTCGCCTTGGTGTGATCAGAGGGTGTTCGAAGGGGGACAGCACGGAGGGCGGGCGGAAACTGCAGGATGGAAGTGTTTGATCGGCGTGCGACAGTCCGAAAGCAGATGTGAGACGGGCGGGGTTCCGGCGGGAGAGAAGGAAGTGGTGGGCGTAGGTACGGGACGGACGGAGGCAGGATTGGCGGCCCACGCAACGACGCACGCGAAGGATAGTGTGAGTATAGATGGAAGCAACACCCACGTACCTACGTCTAAGCTAGTTTACGCCCGGCGTTCCTCTCCTCGCAGGAAAAATTGCAATTGTGCCGTGTGCCACCAAGTAACGTGTTATAGGATAAAAATAATTAAACATTTCTTGTCTTTTCATTACTTCATATTAATTATAAACAGATGACAGGACTTCTTAAGTCATCTTACAATTAGATAAAGTAAAAAGGTGATTGCCTTATCTTCTAGATAATTGACCAAATTGTCTTATCTCTGTCGTCGTTGCTTGCACATTTCTTTAACTCGTTTCCTTCGGCAGACTACTTCGTCGCTCTCTCTGCCGTTAGTTTCCATCCATTCTTATTTTCTATCATTCCATTCTCTCATTAACCGGGCTTCATTACTTCCTACATTTTTCCCTTTTCCTTGCCTCTGCTTCCCATCTACGTCCTCTCATTTCCCTTCTCTCCTTCCTCGCTACCTTTCCTATCTCCTTTCCATTCCTTCCATTATTTCCACTTCTGTCTCATTTTTCTCAAGCTCCCAGCACCGCATCATTGCTTATATTTCGTTTTTCATTTTTCATCCCCTTCCCAACTCTTCTCAAATTCGCTTACCTCTCCACGTTTTAGTTGCACTCATTTTTCACATCACATTCCACATTCATTTTCCCTCTGATTCACCTCCTCTTCAGCCGCTTCCTCTCTTCTTCTCTCTCGGCCCCCCTCTCCGTGGCCACTCCGCCGCGGGCGCGGTGCCCCTCGACCCGGAAGGTCGTAAATTACTCGCCTTTTTCTTCGGTTAATAAAGTGAACAGCTTTCTGACGCAGGTATTTTCCCTCGACGTCGCCCCGGAAAGAAAAATCATCTTAATACTGCATATCATCGCGCTGTTGTTCTCGGCTCCGCAGGCGCCGGCTGCCGCGCGACCACCAGACGCCCACTTGCCAACGCCCAGCCCCCGACCGACGAAAGTCCTTGACCCCCAGTCATCGACTGGGGCTCCCGGACTGCTCGGCTCCCGACCGACCCAATCCCGACGCGCCCCCACTCCCGACCGCCCCACTCCCGACCGCCCCACATTCCGGATCGCCCCTCTTTCAACATCTCGTGTGTCGTGGCGAAGAAGTGACTATAAGGAAGAGTAGGTCTTGTACACATCTAATGGTGAGCAGATCATGAATAAAAAAAACATAACGTTAAATTTAATTCTTTAATGAACTAAATGGCGTTTCCCCTTTGATATTTGAAAGTTAACTGCCACCGCAATCCTTGGGGGTGGGGTAAGGTTTTAATTGTTTGGTAAGATACGTTTTTTTAAAATTATTGAGCAGGTGGTTCTTCATTTTTCCATCCAGAGTTTAATTTCTCAATAGTAGCAAAAATCCAATTTTTGAGATTATGGCACTGTCTATTACGAATCTTACAACATTTTTTACAAGAATTAGTATTTTTAGTGTAAAATTCGAATATGCAGTAAAAATAGGGATTTCTAGTAAATATTTCAAACGTTACCCCTCACCCCACCCCCAGGGTGCGTGAACGAGGTTGGATTTTAGGTCAGGCATTTATCCCACTTTAAGGTATTTAGTTTTTGTTAGACTTTTTTGTATGAAGGGTATTTTTGAGTTGTGAATAGAAAACAAATTTGGAAAAGTCTGTGCCATTCTATTCTGTATCACCACTAGTTATATGATAGAAGAATATAAATACAGAAGAAGATGCCGAATTCTATAATTTTTTTGAAAATTTGAAACAAATACAATCAATGTGTAAAAATATGTTTATTTAGTTTTTGAAAAATTAATGTTTCATCTCAGATATTTCAACTATACCTTCAAATATATTCAACATGTCTGAATGCAATTACTATTCTGAGCTCTATGGGTAAACAGCAAGACTGTACAAGCTTTTCTAGACTCGGACACTGTTGTAGAGAATATAATAATCAATCATCACGAAACTCAATAAATATTTATGTTTCAAAAATTATAATATCTGCTCCCTGTTTGATGTTTGAATTATGCAAATTCAGTCTAAATGTACGTATATTGAATTGATATTTGCAGACAATAATGTTGATATTTTTAGGTGAATTATTTACCCGTCTTTAATTGAAAATTAATATTATAAAATGGTTCATAGAACATTCTTCTTTAGAAGAGGAGGTAATGAACTATTATACAATCTCCTTTTTATGTAAAACTCAGAATGTCGTAAATTTAACCATTTTCAAATTAGCCATATCTGTGTATTTTTTTACTGTTGCCTTCGGTCTCCAAACCCAGAAATTAATATTGTGTTACGAAACTATGAATACAAGAGTTTTTCATTCGACTTACGTGGAATATCATTTCCCGCTGAAACAATACAACAGAATATCAACGACATCAAACGATTGTCTTTTTTAAGAGACGAGTCCGAGCGGAATAAAAACACGTAAAAGAAACTCGAGAAGATCTTTCACAACACGAATTCCAAGTCCTCAATTTCGAATCCCGCGAACAGTTCCAAACCCTGGACACCCCTGCCTTTCCCTTCGTTTTAACTCTCTTCTCGTCCTTTGTATTTCGCCAGAAATTTTTCTCTCCTGCAAAATTTCCGTCTTTCTTTTCGTACTCAAACACTCCGACATAAAAGTTGTGCTCACGGAAAAGCATCTTCATCCCATCTCACAGACTGGTCGCAACAGCGGCACGATAGCGTCACTCGAGCCTCAAAGGCCCCGCAGAGCGCCAAGCTCTGGACGCTGAGAATTCGCTGCCGAGGACGAGGTGTCGGCGGCGCGGCGAGGAAAGAAGCTGTGCTGTGGCACGGCGAAGTCGGCTGCCGCACCTCTGAAAGGACAGTAGCAGATCGCTTTTCGGTTCCTGTTGTGTACGGTTTAAACATTCAAACTCCACTTCATTTATTTGCAACACGAAACTTAGAATAACTTATTTTCAATTGCACCAAAAGTGAAACACCTCACTGAGAGAAATTTTAGACAAACTAAAACGAACATTTAAACAACCTGGTAGTAAGCTTCAGCCACAAATATCGGAAGTCAAAAGAAAATCTCCTACTGAAAAGCACAATTGACAAGTAAGAACAAAGAGGAAATTAAAATCGCAGGCTTCCGTGGCGGGAGTCGATACATTCTTGGCTGCCCGGGAGACTCCGCATCTTTGTCCGAGCATCTTGCGCTGATGGTTGCAGTATGATGGCAGAACGTTGGTAACTGTGCCTAGGACGTGCGGTGTTTCCCAGATGGCCATGAATCTACAGAGTAAGTTCTGTTGACGTAACTGAGTTGACTGAGGCGCGGGGGCCTAGGGAATGCGGAAACGCGCCTATACCGCCAATAGCGTCCGCAGCTAGTTGACAATGGCCACGTGACTTACTGTCAACGTACGTAGAGAGAATACCGACAGAGACCACCGGCATAACGGTTAGAACAGCGAGCTATAACTGACATTGAGTAATTCAAATATAAATGTTAAACGAAATGTCTGTTCCATTTCACATTCGTAGTTACATCAAATGATCCTACTGAAACAGTTCGTTTTTCAAAATGGTATTAACGATTTGATAGGGATAAATTCTTTGTATGAATTGCAAATAATTGATCTCTCCGCAAGGAATAATAGCACGTAATAGCAGATTAATTCGTCGTTAGCTGACAGGTGAGCGCCCCACTCACCTTCCATTCCAATTGATTCTGTTATAACACATAATAGAAACAGATTCTAGAAACTTCATCTAGATTCCTAAGAAAGAATTAAGAATACGATTGATTAGTAACACGAACGTCTGATCAGTTGTCTAAGAGCCATGGATTTTGTTGATACTGCGTAAAAGATAGTGCCAAGCTCACCGTCGGCCATCCACGTTACTTCTCTCATTCTCTAAAATATGCATTTTCGTATTGCTATTTTTAGCTTAACTCATCAGCAATGATCTAAATAGCAAAATATTATATTATTGAACCTGAATACTTCTTTCACCTTATACTTTTTTTCCTCCTTCCTTTGTTTTTTTTTTACAAAAAAACATTTTTTCCTTGCGTTTCGGAGAAGTGCAATTGGTAACCCACTTTCACATCGTAAATCATAGAATCACAGCTCTGGTTCGGAACAACAGAGGATACCTTCACTGTACTACCCTCGAAATCAAACATGGCACTAAATTATAAACGGCTCAGAGAAGAAACACATTTTTTTATATAATATGCTCTATGCGATCCAATTTCACACTAAATGGTACTCATATCACAAAACAACAGTGGGATTGCATAAGGTTAGTCTTCAGTCGGAGGCTGAGTGCAAGAGAGCTCATATAGATGATCTAGCGGATTCAGACACATTCTGTTTACATTTTGTCTATCACCGCTCGCAGACGAAAGGGCGGACACGTTATCCACTGTATTGCACCACAAGCGGAGGAAGCAAGTGATCTCCGTCTCGCGCGTTCCTCGCAGTCGTTTTAGCAGCACGAGAAACATACTTAATGTTTTATACTTTCATTAAATTTCCACATTTTTTCGATATTCTTCAAAAACGAGATATATCCATCACAACCAATACCGAATGAAATAATTAAGTGTGACATTTGAAGGAAAAAATTGAAAACCTCATTTTGTTTTATAAAAACAGGGGATTTGGGGGTCTAAAATATACTGTCATTATTTTTAGTCGTTTTAAAAATATACATAAATAAATTTTGAGAACTCAAAAAAGAAATCAGACAACTTACAGGATATTTTTAATGTTTAATTAATTTCAATTGTAATAATTTTGTAAATATTTTATAGAAAAAATATGATTTAAAAATATGATATAAAAAAGTAATCGTAAAACTGTAGTACATTTTTACAATAAACGTCAATTTACATCTGGACAATGAGTCAACGCACTGTTGATCAACAGCGTTAGTCAGGAAGGAGTCGACGAACGGAGGTTAAATTTCGAAATCGATACGGGCGTGCTGTAATGTAGCACAAGGAAACTTCCAACCCTTCCTCAACCTGCTTTCCCGTCGATGATCGATACCTACAGACAGCCACGCCGCAGTCAAGAGACATAATGACGTATAAATAAAATATAAAACCAAATATAAAAAAAGAGTATTTCGAGTGCTACTGATACTTCTCGATGTTCTAAAATATAAAGTATTATTACATTATAAAAAGTACATAATTTATTCATCTAGTTTCAAATCCACACACAAGTTATTTTGTGATTTTATATATTAAATAACGCTATTATTGCTACTATCAATATTGCAAATATTACTTTTTGATCGCGAATTGGCCTTGTAAGTCCAACGGAGACATGTACCAGCACATTCCGTGGCCCATCAGCATTATGTTGATACCAATTTTTATCCTCCAGGGTTGGTGGTCCTGGGAGAATAGAAGATGGAATGATGATAATGATGGATTAATTATTATTATTATTATTATTATTATTATTATTATTATTATTATTATTATTTTGTTCACGATATGATG
>BOPP01000196.1:378877-403196 GCA_017312745.1 Gryllus bimaculatus | reverse complement strand
TCGTTGGCGCGGCAAGGGCGAGGCCGAGGCCGAGGCCCAGGGCGAAAGCGCTGCTGCGGAGGAGGCGACCTGACGACGGTCAGAGGAAAATGGCGCCGATACATCACAGCTCTTGGGGCGGCCGTTCGCTTTATCTGCGGAGGCGACAGCGACGCGGCCAGGGGCAGGGAGCAGGCGGGCCCCGGAGAGACTACCCCCCCCCGCTTCCACCAATATCCTTACGCACTGTTCCTCTTCTGCTTTCTTCTTTAGTCGTACGATATTCGGTTTTCATGAGTGCTAGCTTGGTTTCTCCACAAGCTGGTACCCAACCATATAACTTCTTTATGTGATACGTATATGTAACGCTGTGTTATAACATTCAAGTATTTTCGCAACAATACACTCTGAACCAACTTCTCCATTACATGCCGTTCCGTAGCACTGTTGCTCCCTGGATCTCGTATGTTGTATTCCCATTGGACCGCGTTGTGTGAACTGTACTGATTTCACTTTCCAGCTACTGTCATTGTGTTTATTCTTATTCTTCCGATTGTTTGAAGACGTATGCTAATGCCACATCCCTATCAGCTTCAAGTTTGTGCACAATATATTTTCTATTCGGCTTCTATAATATAATTTATTTTTCTTACATCTAAATTCAATCCCCTTATCCTACACTTCCCGATTCCTTTATTGTATCTTTATTTCTCCATATGTATATATTTATTGTCACCCTTTCCCCCTTATCCAAGCTCAGTGATATCTTTTTCTCCCCCTATTGTCTTTGCTGCCCAAGTTATACTGTCCTCTTTTCCGTGAAAGCCTCACGTAGCCAGAATGGCCATGCCATTCGCATCTCTCCGCCTTCTACGACCATTCCCGTCCCTGGCCCAATTGCCGCTTCCTCTGCCACTTCGCGTCGCAGCAATCGCAAGTGACTACTGCCGACGAACGTCAACTGGGTGCTTACGAGACACATGAGGGGAGGGCGAGAAAAAAGAAGTACGTTGGATTTTAAAGTGCTCCTATAATTAACTAAATACGAAAGAGTATTTCTCAACAAAGGAAACTGAGTATTTTGTATAATTGTAAATAGTGGGAAATAATAATTCCTCTACCTGTTTAGTAAACAACTTCTCTCTCATACGTCACATATAGTTGTTCTTACACTAAATAAATCGAAGCTTTACATGTAAATAAGCGGTAAGGAAAGAACAAGGAAGCTGACGGAAAGATCGAACGCGGTCGGAGAAACCATAGAAAACTACGTCCGAGGCAGCCGGCAGCTAGAATGCTTCTCCAAACACAAATTCGACCTAGCTAAGTGTCGAAAATCCTGTAGTCATCGGATGTCCAACTCGAGGACCTCTAGGTCAGAAGCACCCCGGAGATATCAATTGATGCCCTGGCAATCAATTGGCCTATCAAACCCGGCATGTGATCATGGGATGAAATATTCGGGAAGAGCTCAATTGATCCTAATACAATTCTCATTGTGTCTGAATAAGAATCGTGTTGAACAAGAAAATAGTTGAGAAAAATATATCAGTTGATTTAGCACCTTCTCTCGATGTATTGTAGGTTCTCATGTATAATTTTCTAGAAGTGTACTTTAATTTCCTGGCTATGAATCCTGAACTCTGAAGTGGAAAACTGTGTCCTAGATCGCATATCACTAAGGCGACTCTCAAACATGCAAGTTCCTACGCAATTTCGCGCCGACAAGTGGGTCGTGGCGGTGCGAGCACGAGTGCCCCCTCGGGCCCAATCCTTCCCTTCGGCGGAACGCTCTTCAAATTAGACATGGCGATGGAAGAGTTTCTTGGGCCCCCGACGCCGGGGATTGTGCTGACCGTGTAAACACAGCGCGCGGAAGGATATACGGGCGGAAAGGGGCGTGGTCAGCCGTAGCGGCAACAAAAACCGACCGTGCTGGCCTGCCCCGCTCCGCCACACTCGCCTCTTCAGGTCACCCGCCCGCGTGCCCCGCCCCAAACTGCCTCTCCCAACGCCGCCGTGCCGCCCTCCCACCCGCCTCTCCGAAAACGCCGCACGCCCTCCACCGCCCTCCGAACGCCGCCCGCCCCTCCCGACGCCCGGCCCAGCTCTCCGCGCCCTCAACTGCCGGCGCTCCTGTAAAACGTCACCTGCGCATTCCCCGCCTCTCTCTTCCCTCCCCCGTGCTCTTCCCGTGCCTCCCACTGGCCCCGTTCCTTCCCTTGCCCCTCATGGCCTTCCCCCACCACCCTTCTCTCCCCCTTCCCACCCTCTTCCCTTCCTTGCCCCTCCGCTGCCACTCTCCTGAACTTTCTTCTTGCCCTTCCCTGTCCTTCCCCATCCAATCCTCCTCTCCCCATTCCCTCCCCGTTCCTCTCCACTTGCCTCCCTACCCCCCTTCTGCCACTCTGCCTCTCCATGTCCCCCTGCCACTCTCCTGACTTCACTTGCGCCTTCCCCCCTGACCTTCACCCTGTCCCCTGCCCCTACCCCTTCCAAAGCCCGTCGTCCCGCTTCCCTTCACTGCAATTGCCGCCGCGACATTACTTTCTCCGATGACTGCTGAACTCGCCCCTCAGTCACCAGCTGCCTTTCCTTGTACGCCTTTTTTTTTCGCTTTCCCTAGCTCCTCAAGGCCCAGCCTTCCTACGATCAGCCTCGCCAGAATGCTTTTCTATCCTCTGCTCCGCAACTCTGTCTTGCATCTTCTCTCCCCCGCGCCCGGGTCCTTCGCAACACCACGCTCTAAAGACAATCGTGGCCATTGTGATCTCCTCCACCGCAGCTATAAATACCTACGCAACAGCCACAAATCCACATCACCATTCCATCGCCAATGCCGACTGCCGCCGACGCCGCCGACAGGCCACCCCACACACCACACCACACCACACCACCACAACATCAACATCGTGACCACCTCCGCCACCGCAGCCATTTACCGCCTCCACATTCTCCGTTTCGCTTCTTTTTCTCCTTCAAAACCTTCCCTCGTCGTGCGAACGCCCTCCTGTCGCGCCTTCTTTCCGCTCTGTTGGAACTCTACAAGAAGTTAAGCTACGTCTCGATTCCTCTTTACAGTTATTTCCCCGTACAAACGTCTCCGTCTTCCAACATGCTCATCCTCTAACCGTTCTCGTAGCATCTTTTCCTAACACTGTTTCCTTCTTATATGATCTCATTTTCATCTTCCTTACGCTCCCGGTTTTTTTTGCTTTCTTGTGTCTTTCATCATCCAACTTGACAATGTTTTTGTCTGCTCCCACTGTCAGGTGGATGCACTGATGGCAGTTAAGCAGTGCCGTTCATCTCCATGAGTCATTTGATTCTCCCTCGAGACCGTTTGTTCCTTTCGTCGCCCTCTTTGCCAACAAGCACCCTTCTGCGTCATCAAACACTTTCTCTTATCGACCGTAAAGGCATAAACGAAAATCTCTCACTAAGCTTATACTTTAACGCATTCTTCTTTCTTTGGCCATGTTCTCTTGATTATTGTCTTACTTCTGGTGTCCTTTTTACCAATTCCTCAATTCTATTCGTCCTCTAACACGCTCCACAAGTTATCGTTTCTTTTATTCCAATGCCATTCAAGTTCTATTTTCCTCTCTCGCCTCCACTTGATCACTCAATATTCTCCATTCCTTGATTTTCTTTACAATCTATTTAACATTTTAACCTTTGCTACCTAGATACTTCTCCGCCCATGCCCACTTCATGTATGTCCCGAATCCCCTTTAGCTTCATTAACACTCTCATCATATCTGCACAACAACAGGAATTTGTTTCTCCGTCCCACTACCTCTCTATCTTCTCTACCTCTACTCTCTCTCTCTCTCTCATTCTCTCTCTCTCTCTCAAGACCTATGTTCTACGCCATCTAACGAAATTTTTCGCACCGGCCACCAGACGGACCGCAACCAACACCTTTGCAACGGCCCTCGTCCTTCGTCGCTCCGCCCACGCGTGACGCAGGCTCGCGTTCTTTCAAAGCCGCCACAGCGCTACTGGCGTAGTTTGCCTAATGCCCTCGCGCCCACGATGCGTTGCCCTGTCGCTCCCTCCGTCCCTGCCGTCCTTCATCCCCCCACTCTCCACAGCCTTCCCAACATGGCGCACCTCCAAACTCCTCCAGCACGTCGTTCTCGTTTCTTCCCGACCCACCGCCGCTCTTCGCAGCCACCGCTGCTCGCTCACCTCGCTTCGCATGCACACGGAGGCCGAACCGCGCCCATCTCCATCCTCAAATCTTCCATCTGCTACACCCAACGTCTCCTTCAGCTCCTTAACCTGTGTCTTCCACTCAGACTCTTTTCCCACGCCGTTTCCTATTCAAACCGGCACCCAGCCCAACCGTCCTCAATTTCCCCCTCTACTGTCGCCCTCACCTTCAGCCCGCCCGCTCCTCGGGGCCCACGCGCTACTTCGTCCCCCCTACCGCCCTTTCTGCACCACTGACCTCCACGTCCACACATTGGCTCCAAACACACGTACCGGCCTTTGCCGTCACCCCGGCCCTCTACTTCCGCCAGCCCCCGACGCTTCGCAGGAACCACGCGCTACTTCGTCCCTCGCCGCACGCGCCTCCGCCTCCGCCTCCCTCCCGCTCCGCCTCCGCTCCGCTCCACCTCCGTCCCCTCCAAATCCGCCTGCCGTCGCTTCGCCACCGCCACCGCCACCGCCCGGGTGGTGGAGCGGTTTCCGATGATCATTAGATTTCCGCGCGGCCTTCGCTGCACCCACCGCGATCGCCGCCCCTGCCTGCCAGCCGGGACTCTTCGCGCCATTCCCACACAACCGGCAGGTCTGCGTTCCCTTCGGGGACTTCGAGAACAAGCCGAACCTCGGGGCCGGCCCACGTGCTACGGGGGTTTTTGCTGCAATCAAAACATTTGAAGTAGGAAAGGATTTGGGGTGTTACGCCGCGGCCATTATCCATGCAAAACTGATTCTCCAAATTCCCGCAAAAATGTCTTTAAAATGTTTATCTTGTGTGCTTTAGACGTGAAATATTTTCAAACTCATTATAAATTGCAAAAGTTGGAAATAATCGCATGGAAAAAATTAATAATTTACACTTGAAGTCACATTTATATCTGTGCAGATTGCCAAGAAGAGTTTAAATAAAAACAATTTTTGACAAAGTACAAATACGGTATCACATCTTTGAAAACTACAACAGTTGACTTACAATAATAAAATAAGTACAATACACTATTTCAATGAAATAATATTTTCTAACGATTTATAATATGATACTTTTGCGTTTGTCATGTGTTTTCAAAATTATTTGAAAAATTAATGACAAAAAGGCTTCTTAAATATTTAAATGATATACATTTTTTATCAAATTTCAGTTAGATTTTGGATTAAACAAAATTGGCTCTATAGTCTATTACAGAAAAGAAGTATACTTATTTCAACATGGATAACAGATCCATTTTGATTCCATCCATGAATAACAGGATTATGTATTAATTTTAAGACAGCTTTTATCTTGTATATGGTGATATTTTGTTGTCCAAAGTCAAAGGGTGTGGGTCAGAGGATGTCTTGATTCGTTTGATAATTTGTTAAAAATTGAGTTCGAAGATTAAACATTAATTATCACTTTGTAATCTTTCCCTTGTAAACGCAGCCGAGCCGGAAATGGATGTTGTGTTTTTCATTAATCGTCACCAAACTAAAGTATAGTAGTCTTTGCTGGGAAAAAGCTTTCAAAATTTATCTGGTTCGACCAAAAATATCTCAAGATCATTTCATAACTATAATACTCAATTGCCGTAAAGAGACGTTATCTATTAATTTGCCAGTTAAAATTGCTTCCCGTCCAACATTTATTTGTTTAAAAAGTTTGGAAAAAATTATATCAGAAATGTCTAGGTTGATTCCAATAACGTATTCTTCCAAACAAAAAAGGTGTTAGAGATTTTTCATGTACCAAAAATTCTACAAATAACAGTCATGGGATTATAAGCGCCTATCAATTTTATTATTTTAAATTTTATTAAATCCAGTCATTATTTAAAATCATTCTTTAAGAAATTGAAACTGGTGATTTTCATTTTGTGAAACAAATTATTCTTCGTTCCTTTTTACCTTTATGCACTATATTAATGCTAGGGTTTATTTCTGCTTCTGTGTTCTACATTATAGTCTTCGTCCAGAATTCTAGTTATCTTTGATTTAAATCTAGCATTTTTAATTTTTCTTAGTCTTCAAATCTTGTGTATTATCAATTATCATCGTACAAGTTTATAATGTGTCTTTTATAAGTCATTTTGTACATTATATTTTACGTTATTATTTTCATCATGTGTTAACTACAAAACATAGTCGCTACGGTCGGAGATCGGCCTTTTTAACAATTGTTGAGTTGCTCACGCGCAGTTGATTTGTTGTGCCCAACTTACATTCCGGAACATTATCTTTGTAATTTTGAAAGGAATGAATATGTATTATTACATTGTCGTGTTACGTGCCAAAAGAAATAAATAATTCAAAAATATACAAAAAAAGCAAAACGAAATGTTTTATGCAAAATAAAAATACAAATAGTTAAAAAACACGTGTAAAGAGAAATTCATTGCCAACACATAATGTTTCCCAACGTCATGAAGTTATTCAGTTGTTGGCGTATGACAAGGTAAACATATGTCAATATATTTTAAGCTTTTCTATAGGTAAACATATGTTAATATATTTTAGACTCAGCCTCCTCCTACTTTCAGTTAGCGTTTTTCAACGTTTTTTTCAGTATGGGTAGATTAACAAACTGTTAATGTCAGTTAATCAGTTAAAATTGGTTGAGCTGAAATAGTTAAAGCAATTACAAATTTTAAACTGTGTCTGACGTGTAGCTAGTTCAGAATTCAATTTTTTCTTGTCTATTTGTGCCAAGGTAACGCAAAAGAAGTTGACTTCATGCCTGGGGACAATTCTTATTCTCTTCGTGTGTGGAATTACGTCGGTGGATTTGTTAGTTCCCAATCGAGATCTCACGTGCCACGTAGTACTTTTTCCTAGACTTTCTGAAAATTAACTGCAGTGGCGCAGGACAGCAGTATTATGTCAACGTACACGAAAATCTCGAGATGCTAAGATTTCTGATAAATATTTATTCGTTGTTAGACGCTACAGAAGCAAAGACGAGGTATATTTCAAGAAAATATGTTTTATTGTGAACAATAGATTTTCTTTCTAAAATCTAAATATTCTTCCTTCTAAAATTCTAATTTGAAATGTACAGTTTCATGGTCAATGTTTGAAACTTTTGTTCACATGAAAATATTCTGTATTATTTACGTACCTGTGTTATATTTTACTATACGTTTTCTACAGTATTAGGAGCTTATTTCCGTATTTCCCTAAAGGTTTATCATAGTCTATTTTATTTACATTCATATAAAAAGAAAACATTTCAAAAACATCACACAGTCTCCCTACCGAATATGCAAATATCGTAAGATTTACTTCTATCTGCAAGCGAATCTCAAAATAATTATGAGTTAGTATGATAGCTCTGTAATAATTGAATTAAGAGAAAATAATTATCATGTGAATGATTCATTCTAGATTTCTTCACCACATCTCGTAGATTGTCTCTGTTAATAGAACACGACTTGGCTTTTCTCCACTAACTTCCTCCTCCTTTTTCTTTCCCTGGCTTCAACTCTACATGAGGTATAGCACAATTAATTATTAGTGACTCCGATTGCGTAAATCGGTAATGTCATTAGTCCCGTAAGTTTAGCGAGTGTTTTCTCCTCGGGAGGTGGTGGTGATTTTTCTCCGCTGGGTGATGAAATCCGGCTAGCAGACCTACCGTCGGCTAGCTGTGTATCTCCCACGAATGTATGTTTGTCCCAGCCGGGACAATTTCTAAGCTCCCGGCCGGTCCCCCGGCATATGTGGCAATTTAGTGTATGCTAATCTGAGGAGAGATTGCCGCGGTTCGTGGCCAGTTTGTTAGGGTACTGCATTCGCCTGGTGTTGATCAAAGATACTACGAAAAACACTCTATCAGAGCAACTGGCCGTTAGAATTCTCCTCCATACAGCGACTGAACTAGACCTACCTATGTAGCTAGTGTACCTGTCAACGTCGGGATATGTTACTATGTAGCTAGTGTCAAAATGTCTTTCACTATGACCGTCAGGAGTTGCATAAAAATGGGAAAACGCAATGATTATAAATAGTTATTGTGGTGAATCTTGTATTAATAAGAAACTATTTGAAGTATAGTATTATTTTTTTGTTTGTTTTTTGCCCACAAAAACACACGAATTGACGAGGGATTGAAATAGAATGCTAAAAATCTTTGGATTTTTTAACTGTCTTCAATATACGTACTGAATTTTATACATTTCTGTAGATATTTTTGTAACAAATGTTTCATACGAGTGATAACTATTTTGAGATTTTAACATATTTACCTTTAACTAGTATTCATCCGCAAAATCCAACTTGATTTTAGAATTTCTTAATACATCATTTTCTTCGGCAGTAGATTCGTTTTCGCTCTATTTTACACAACCCATAAGCCAGCATTTTCGAAACATCGTTTCCTCATGAACATGGCACGCGAATGTTTATCTGCCTCTTTGCAATGCCTTTGATCCTATTTAACTAACTGTTAAGTATCGCAAATTATGGGGCCACCCCTTTACGTGCCGGCTTCCCATTTTCATCTACAAGGAAATTGCACTAAATCGTCCAACAAACGAACCCGAACAATTATTGGCTAAATAAGAGATTGACAGGTGTTATAACCCTCGTGAGTTCGTCCTGTTAGCAACACTTATATGAAAATTGCTGCGGAATTGCTTCTAAGCGCTAATGCGATCAGTTAATTAGAGCCGCTGCGGTCCTTATCGATCGCGTTTGATGTAGAGAGCAGCGCGCTGTGCCGCCGGCAATAATCGACGTCTCGACCCGAAAATAACGTCTTTGAGAGGCCTCTTTAGGAAATTGCCATCAAAAGGCACGTCCGCACCCTCGTCGCCCCGGACAAGACGTAGAAGGAGTAGCCAAAGGCGAAGGCTGCGCCAAAACGAAGAAGGGTGGAGCGGGAGGGGGGAGGGAGTGAGGCGGGGCGCCGTGAGACAGGCGCATTGGAGCTGCATCGAACCGTGTTGGCTGGCGTAGGGTGGCATGGGGTGGCGTAGGGCGGTTTGGGGCGGGTGTGGTGGCGTGAGACAGATGGAGCGGCGGTAAAACAGGCGTGGGTTGACGTGTTGGGTGGCGTGGGGAAGTGGGTGAGGTGGCATGACGCCGTGTAGGCCAGTGGATGGCGATGTGGAACGGCGTTGAGGCAGTGGGGAATAGCGTGGGGGCGTGGAAGTGACGCGAGGGGTGGATTGAGGCGGCATTGGACGGTGTGTGGGGTGGTAGGGCGATGTGGGGTGCCGGGGAGGAGTGGCGTGGGGCGCGTGGGCAGTGTGGGAGGCATCGAGTAGCCTAGGGCCGCGTGAGTCAACACTGTCGGGTGCATGGGGGTGATGGATTTAGGCGCATAGGCGAGTGGAGGGAGATGTATAGCGACGTAGGTCGTTGGGGAGCTGGCGTGGGAGCAGTGTCAGACAGCGCAGGTAGCGAGGGGCTGGAGGCCGACGGGGCGGCGTGGGAAGGGGCGGAGAGGCACAGCGCAGAGCGAAGCCCGGCGGAGTAAGACTCCTTGGGACGCGACAGAGCGAGGCAGCGCGAGGCAGAGCAAGGCGCACTGGTTGGCGCGAGAGCAGCCGGACGGAGCGAGACGGCGCGGGGCGAGGCCGGGCCGGCCACGGGCGGGGCGGAGTGAGAAGGCGCAGAGCGGGGTGGATCGGGATGGAGCGCGGTGGCGTGGGATAGAACGACGCAGAGCGGGTGAAGCCAGGCGGGGGGACGGGGTGCAGGGGGTTGAAGCGGACGGGGCGGGACGGGCGCTGTGCGGCACGCGCAAGTGCCTCGTGATCCAACGCAAAGCGCTGGCGATTACGCGTGCGCTGCTGCCATAGCGTAATTTGAAGCGGACGTGGGACGGAGTTGAGGTCGAAAAAGGAACGGGATAGTAACACGAGGAAGTAAAGACAGGGGACCGAGTGTAAAAAAAGGAATTTGTCAGAATCTGTATTAAACATTTACAATTTTTCTAAGCATTTTGAGTATATCTCTCTAATAAATTGTTGTTGGTTCCAGAAAAGACATTCAGAGATAACAGAAAAATTTCCTAAGTGAATTTACATGCATTTAAAGTATTTACTGTCTATTTTTCTTTCCCTAGTTTTAAGGTTAAATACTGTTTCGTAATTATTGCTTGTTTGCTTTTTTTGATATTTCTTTTGTATAAATATCTCGGTTCATTTGAATTTAAGTGAAATTTCCGGAATAATCGCCTACTTTGAATCATTACTAAGTACTAAGATAGGGAGATGGAAGGGTAATAATGACAATAAAAACTATACACAAATTAAATAAAAAGAAGTCCTTGTATGTAAAATTTGGCATGAATAATATACAAGAAATCAATATGACAAAATATTAAATATTTTAAGAATAAATAATTAATTGATATTTTACTCCATTTCTTTAACAATTTTAAAAACTGTCTTGCAAGAAGTTATACCTCTTTCAACACACTTTAACTTGATTTGAATTATATACATTAATTGTGTGGTGAAGCCTATTTTTATCTTTATAGATTTAAAATATGCGTAATTATTTTTATTCCTTTCTTTGTATTCTTTTTTCTTGTCGTTTTCTTCTTCAAAGATTCACTTAACTAAAAATGTAATTTAATTTGGGGAATATCTGGCCCTTGGCCGCAACCACAATAGTGAGTGACTACAAAAAAGACGTTGGTAATTGGAGGTAAAAGTAAATACAATAGAAATAGGAAGCACGGAAGGCAAGAAAGGACAATACAAGGAGTCACAAACAAGCTAAGTAAATAGGGAGCCTAAAGTACAGATGTATTAGTTGATTCGAAGAAGATTCGCTAGCCCCATATTTACGTTTATTTATTTGTTACTCACTGCAGGTTGGCCTCGGAATCTTAGTGGCTTGAAGAGCGTCCACAAAGGCGAAGAGTAAGACTATGCGTTCGAATCCCGTATGTGACACGTATGTTGCATGTTGTATGTCCCATGCGGTTGTAGGCCAGTTAGCGTATATCGCCATATCTTCAATACACTCGCATTAATTTTTTATTATAATTTACCTTTTGTCATCATCACAGTAACTTTAACGCTATGGAAGTCAGAGGCAAATCTAGGATTCCGCTTACAGGAAGACAAAGAAAAGAAGAGGACATAACGACTTACGCCACACCTTTTGCCTATGCAACAATCGACAACAATGATACTTATCATATTTGTTCTGGCCATCTTATTATGCTCTTTTTCGATAACTCTCCTTCACCATGCTTTTCCTTGTTTCTTTCAACAGTCTTTTCCACCATATTGTCCGTCCACAACCCCATTTCCTTCACCGACACCTTCAAAGCTACATCGCAGTTTTGAATGCCCAAAGCCTATTCCTCGCTAGCCGTATTTCTCTGTCGTTCTCTTCCTTCCACCCCCACTTACTTCCCTCTCCTCCCCACCCACCACTTCCCTCGCCTTTCCGTCTCAATCGGACGGAGTTTCTGCCTCTCCAGTCTAATTTCCTGCCCGCGTCCTTATA
Source organism: Gryllus bimaculatus (assembly GCA_017312745.1). Classification (NCBI taxonomy): domain Eukaryota; kingdom Metazoa; phylum Arthropoda; class Insecta; order Orthoptera; family Gryllidae; genus Gryllus; species Gryllus bimaculatus. Next base: position 391,559 of record BOPP01000196.1, on the reverse strand, counting down.
AACTAGCTTTCATATCCAACGGCCATCGCTTCGTCTCGAACGGTTCATCAAATTTTCTGAGCCAACTCGCCCCGCCCTTCCTGCGCGAGGCCGCCTCCCTAAGACCCTCCCCGCCCCGCCCCGTGAGCTGCGATCGGCCGTGTGCGTGTCTCAGAGGGTTCAGGCCGGCCGCTGTCGTGTTTAATGAGGGCGATTCGTATTCACGCCGCAATTACTATATAGTTTATCCCGAGGCATAAATTGGTACCTATTTCTCCGGTGGGCTCGTAAGCAGGGCTGGAAGGCGAGACCCGTCGTTGGCCGCGCCGGCCTGGTCGACGCTCCCGCAGAGGCAGCCAAGCGCCCATTTTCCCACTTCCTCTCCTGCGGGCGCGCTCTCCGTCACACGCTTTCCGAGAAGGGCCCATTTTCATGCTACCGGGCAACATAAGCTCAACTGTGGAATTAAGTTTCTACGTTTCTAATTTTGGATTACGTCTACTGATGTATCATAATACATTTTATTCATGATACGTTTGTGATTGTAAACCTGCCTTGTCTACGTTTTCGTACTTGTGACACATATGTGGCACATATAGATTTTTTCTTTTTATTATTAACCAGATCAGTGGGATTCTCACTGAAAACATAAACAATTTTCATTCTATTTAAACATAAGTTATTTTTGATTTCAGAAAAATTGCCTCTGAATGCCCTAGCAATTTCTACTTTCAACGACACCCATTTTTTTCTTTTTCCGTTCTTGCCCTTATTTGTAGTTTATGTCCAACTAATCTTTATTTTTTGACAGCTGCTTAATCAGAAACAAAACTGTTCATTTCAAATTGTATTTGATATGTAATAATTCGTAATATACGCTACACTGAATATCTGCATTCTAAAATCGAACAAATAGTATTTTCCTATATGAGAATTTACGTATAGAAGAATTGTGTAGTAACCCTAATATCCAGATCATATTATAAAGTAATGGAGAGGAAATGTGGAGTATAATGTACAGCAAATACCCGATCCTTTCTACATACGGGTATGGTGGAGAGCGAGCGAGCGTGTGTGTGTGTGTGTGAGAGAGAGAGAGAGAGAAAATGCACGGGAAGTTTGGTGTAGGCAGAGGGAAGTAATGATTAATGACATGAAAACGAATGGCATGAAATGAGATGACAGAACAAAACTCAACGAGCGAGAGCGAAAGATCGAGTAGCGCGAACGACTAAATAAGATAGGAGATTCGATCACGCGGTTAGAGGTGCGTCGAAGGAGAAAGCTTACAGAATAAAATGCAGGGATATGGGAAAGAACGGATGGCAAAATGTATTGTTGACGATCCAAGAGAACAGGAGCAGCTCAGAGATAAGTCTGTTGACAACTGTGACAACATTAAAAGTCAACGTGAAGTGTTGTCAAAATAAAATGTCAAAAGGATGTGACAGAGTGATTACGCAGAGAGATGTAAAATTCGACGAGAGATGTGCTGATGTAAAATTCGACGAAGACGGCAGGAAAGTACACAGGGTAAGAGTGATAGGTCTGTAAATATGACGAAAACGAAATAAGATAACAAAATACAACACAATAAAAATGAGTGGATGTAAGGAGAAAGTGAGGAGGTGAAAACGGATTGAATAAGTGCAGTATAAACGAGAGGCATCACAGCATAAAATACAGTTGAGAGGTAATGGTGGATCAAACCGAAAGACGAAAGGGACTAACATAATTGAACGCAAAGACGTATTTGCGAATAACGGGATATGACGAAACCTAAAAGATATGACAGAACCCAACCCATGGACGTTTTTACGAAAGAATGAGAAACACGAATAGACGAAATGACTCGACAGGATTGAACTGACAGAAGGGTGAGCGCTGTTGGGTGCAAAGCGCGTCGGAGAAGAAAGGAGTTGACAAAATGGCAGAAGGCGAGCGCGTTTACACGGATGGGTGAGAGAGACGTCGCCGGCGAGGCGCCCGAACGTCGTCTGCGAGGCGCGCGGGCAGGCGCGAAATCGTCGAGGGGCGAATTAGCAGGGCGCGAAGGGGCGTCGCCAGGGATGCAGTCACACGGCAGGGAGGGCGGGCGCACGCTCAGGCGAGCGGGATCTCCAGGCGATAGGGGCGGCGCCGCCGGCGGGGAGCGGCTCAAGGCGTCCACGGAAACCGGGAGGGGCGAAACAGTTAGAAGCGGCTTTGAAGAGGAATGTCAGGAAAAATTGTCGTTGAATATCCGACGCACGGCGCAGGAGAAGTGGTAAGTCAATGGTGACGAGGGATTTGATTGGAATAATTGAGGAAGATAAAGGCGGCTTCGAAAGTAAGGAGCCAAGCCTTTTTCAGGCCTAGAATTGCAGTCACTTGTCTCACATGTTTTGCTGGCGTGCTACCATCTTCGTGGCGAAGCGCTAAGTTCATAAACCATCTCTTAAGCCATCGCCGGGTGCTGTGTTAAAAGTAGTCATTCTTCGTTCCATCTTGCACCTACATATCTACATCTTGTATTCTTTACGAATCTCATAATCTAATTGTTATACCTAGAGACAATCTTCGAAATGGACACTTTGAGAACTGAGTATGATTTTATGGTGGAAAATCTCTAGAGACTCACCATATGTTAAACACTCAAACCATCTCTTACACGGTTTGGAAGCTATCCGAATTACCCAGCATCTCAAGAATACATTTTACTGGGGTTGAAAAATATCAAATTTACCTGATGACATATCTAATGAAACAAAAAGAGCTATCTTTGGTTTGTATTGGTCGGTAGCATTTGCCTGCCAGTGAAATTTGAGATCTTGTCTACCAATTAATTTTTCTAGACACAGACACTGAGAGAAAAAGAAGACAGACGTCATTTATCTGTTTGACACAAAATAGGGGAGACCGTGGGTGGTTGGCAGACGGGTTCCTACATTGGCCCCCATAAGCTTCGTCATGTACCCTCAACAACCTAATAAACTTCCCACTTCAGTCTATGAATGATCTATGCAACAAATATTGGGAATTATGAACTCACAAGTGCGTTTTGAGCTTGGAGAGAAATATGTTCATAATTCATTATTTTTTTACAATATTGGAAAGAAAAAAGTGTGATTTTCTTTCTTTTTCATTTGAAAGCTTCAATCGAGTTATTGATTTTCGTATATCAGCTTCTTAAATTTGTGTTCCATTGTCACCCCTAGAGCCCCATCGGACTTGGTTGACAAATTTTAATTGGGGTTGGTTGATTTAGTAGCAACAAGCCCCTTCCTCCATCTACCGTCTATTTCCATTTTTCAAAAGCAGAAACGAGTTTTACCGTCATTCTATTTTTCGGTATCAAAGACCCACAAAAAAGGATTCAGATTCCACCATGTGTTAGAGAATTTTTCTAATTTATCAACTGAAATTATCGGCTTTCTCATTACCCGGGCCTTGTAATGAAAGTTATTGTGTCGAAAATTCACCGTTTTTTTTTCGAGCAGCATTACATACTTATCTCTCTCCTCCGTAGCTAGAAAGCAAAACCTCCCAAGCGCCTGTCTCTCACTCGTGCGGCGGCAGTGGCGTGAGGCTCCGCGCGGGCAAGTGTTACTGCGCGCCCCGCCGCGCCGCGCCGCGTAGCACCAAAACGGCCCCGCAATTCCACGCGCACGCAAGGCGCGCTGTTTATATTTAGAGCGCGAGGTGCAGAGGTGGGGTCACGACATCGCCGCCGACGCCGACGCCGCACGCGACGCCGACGACGCCACGGGGGGCGTGGCAGGCGCCGCGACACGTGACGACGACGACGACGCGTGGAACGAAGCGGTACCGGGCGGGCGTGATGGAGGGTCGCACACATTTAGAACTGGTCGTCCCGGTAATGCTCGCTAATGGAACGTATTACACTTCACACGCTACTGGTCTCATGATTGTTAGTCATGTTTTACGATATTTTCTGCAAAAATGTTAATAGATGAAAGACTATCTCGCAAGGATGGGTTTGTTCTATGTCCTGGTTTGGATATGGTTGTCAAGTATCCTAATCTTAAAACGTTCTCCCTCAATTGCTGGGCCCTGGGCCTGCATTTGCTGTGAAACTGTTTTGGAGAAATTTTATTTGCTTGACTAAAATAACTTTCAAGTAACAATTCCAGTATTTCACTATCGCAGGTGCAGAATATGCAGCTGATACTTAGACGCGCTTAATACTTAGGGTTCCGCGCGTTGCGTAGAGCTGCTTTTCAGGGGCGCTTGAGTCAGCATAATCGCTTAAAGTCATCATCAACGCCCCATTTTGCGTCTGCGACAGACACACACATTCCCTTTGTACTACGTCTATATTCTTGGCGCAATAGCAAGTAATAAGTCAATAAAGGTTTACTGCAATCGGTTGATCGATAAGACATAACATAAAATAATACACACAAACCAACAAACAAATATTCATTTTTATATATTATATTACGGTAATATTAAGAGGATTGAGACTAAGTTATTGAACTTTTTTGTGTGTGAGAATGCGAGCACGGATGTAAATTGAAATAACAAGGTATGAACTAAGTGCATTGACCTTTATCAGCTCACCAAAATAATGTTTCTCAAATTTATTAAAGAATTTGAAATGACGGTTCTGGGTTCCTGTTCCAAAACGTTTTAGCATATACGAGTTCACAGCATTCCAAAAGCATTACATACCTTTTCTAATGGCCCGATTCGACAGATACTCGATTACCTGAGTGCCACATCCGTTCGCACACTCTCAGGCGTCACATGCGTTGCTGATCACTCTTTGCAACCCCCCTCGCAGAAACTCACCGACCCATCTCGCGTATGTTCGATATGGAAAGGTATTATTCTCAATAGTTTCTACCAATTGCATTTGACATTTTCGGGTACTTCTCCTATGGAGAAAGGCTATCTTTGTGTGAGAGCGCTGCTCGAAACGGATTACGTTCATCTCGCAGGGCCGCAATCGGGCATCTGATTTAGCATTGCTCTCTCTGCCAATCGAAACACTCACAGAGCCATCTGTTTGTGTGCACACAGTAGTACAACATTTCTTTCAGGTGACAAATATAATTGTGATCCAATCACATTTCTTTAAGAAAAAAATGGTTGCCTTGACTTTTGCCCCAACCCTCGTATACCACTTTCTAGCGTTCTCACGTCCGGGTTGATTGATTAGCGTTTCCTGGCGCGCCAATTGCTAGGGTTACTTGTCCTATAAGTGTAGTGCATGTTTTCCTCGGGCAGTGGCGGTGATCTTCTGAACTAATTCTTTAATCATAAAATCTACTAGATTATCACTGAAGACATTTTTCAGCCCATAGAGACAGCGGCTCCGGGATAAGTTCTTGGCCAATCGAGGTAGAGTTAGCGATGACCTCAATGAAGCCGTTAAAGTGTTGAATGATATGTAATAAATGAAACTTACTGTTTTTGCTCCATAGTTTTTTATTAAATTTTGTTGTTGGATAGTGCAAATGACGTTTAAAAGAATGGCGTAGGTGTCATGTTCGTAAAAACCCTAATTTTTCGAAAATTGCAAGAGTTTAAATTTTTGTCGGCGTCTTCCTACAACTACAATTATGACGATAGAGATTTTTCCCTTAATGAAGTCTGTTTCTAAATTCAGATTTTGAAATTTTGATGTGTATAATTTTTTGAAAATTTGAGAACTTTTGGCGTAATTTAGTGTGAAAATACGGGTGAGATAGTGCGGGGTTTTTAATATTCCTCGTTCTTCCAGGCGAATGCTCACGATGTTCCGCCTCCTCACGGCGAGACCGGCCCACCCACGCCGCCCCTCCCAGCGCCGCCGCGCGTTCTTACGCAACGCTTAACAAGGCGAATGCGCGCCCCAAAGGGGAATTCACTCGCACGCCGCCTCTCGCGCGGCGCGGCGCCCCGCCCGCGCGCCAGCCGCTGCGCAGAGCATCTTTTATGAAAGCGCTTTTTTTTCAGTTATACGAACGCTTTCTTCCCGCCGAGAGGGCGAGGCGGCCATCGATTTTGGCATGTGAATTTTTAAAACTCCCATGTGAAAGGCCTCCGAAAAATTCAGAGGATTTCTTTCTTTCGCCTCCGAGGACCAACTCGTGCCCTTCCTCCAGCGCGTGCCGGCTCGCTTTGTTGGCAAACCGTCGTGTGTGCACAGGGTGGTCCGTAAGCTCTGGCATTGATTTTTGTAGCCCTCCGATTAACCCGGTAGTAGGCGCGTCATGTTTCGTTACGACTAGAGGTGCAGTAAAAACAACCAGAAACAGACAATAATCCACTCATTATTTTTTTAAATAAATACGTGTGTATTTTAAAGATTATTTAAAGAGTTTATAACCAATACTTGATTTACTGATTTCTAGGAATTATTTTTTTCAAACAACAGTTACAAATGTATTTCATCTGGTTAATAAACACATACTAGCTTCAGACATTTGACGAAATCCTATAGTTTTTCATGTAGATAAGAAACTTTTCTGTATCAAAAGACATTTTAATATACTAAAAATATAATATCGTTAATAATTTAATATAAATATCTTACCATGAGATATAAACATAGCATTATTTTCTAAATATATCTTCGTAATATAAGAATATTAGACAACTTAATAATAGTTAATGTACGTTTAACACAAGTACATTTTATTTTAAAAAAGTCAAAAACAAACATAGACGGCTATGCAAAAGAGTAAACTAAAATAAACTTCCAAGTTGCCATAACATAAATATGCAATGAAACAATCTAAGTAGGACATACTATGATATGCGATTGGAAATAAAGTGGTTTCTGTGGGGCTGGATCGTCAACTGCTATGAACTGCATGGGAAGGAGCAGTCACGAAAGAAGGCACATGGTGACGCAGTGGCCCAATGCCGCGTTATATTTCATTTTCGAAGACATTTCTCGGAAAGAACGGGAAGGAGTTGACAGACTCGCGGCCAGTTACGTGCAAAGAGCAAGGTAATTTGAATCGTTTTGAACACAGGCCGGCAGCAAGCAAGCAACACCACGAATAATAAGCATAAAGCTAAAGCTGTTTGAGAAGTTAGCCATTGTTATAACATGGAAATGTGAGTATGGATATCTGTAGGTTTCGGAGTTACGCTGCAAACTTTATTTATATGTCGAAAAATTTATCAAAATGGACCCGCCATATTTGTACTTGTGATTCATGGCCTAGTGACAAATTTGACATCTTTCAATCAGTAACTATAATTATAGACGGCTAGTTATATGTATGGCTAATTATAGACGTCAAAACGAAATGGCATGGTTATAATCGGCAGTGAAAAAAATTATATTATTAGACAAACATTAACTTTGATTTCTTAATCGAAGGCGGTATAAAAATGACGCGTTGAATTCAATATGGTGGATAGTTTGAACGCCACACCGATATGGCAACAACTTTACTCTTCACAAGAATTAGCAAGGTATTCATTTCCCAAGGACATAGATTTTTCGACATAATCAAAACATTGGGCAGAGCAACTCCGAAACCCACAGGCCGCCATACTTGTTTATCTCTATTACTCGCAACAGTGGCTATCTTCTCAAAAGTTTTTAGCTTTGAGGTTACCATACATGGTTTTTTGTTCAGGCCTAACATTGTGGCTCAAAGTCATCAGTCTAGACATTATTGTTGAGTGTTTTAAATGTAAACAGATGTTGAGTTTTGAAGACAGTCCAACTGAATCAGACACTTTCCACTTTTTGTGATTTTTTCCTTCTGTTTGACAACTCTTGACTTATTCGTCAGCAAGGAATTACTACTGCTTGGGTGAATTGAAAATTTAAGAATCCAAATTACTCACTTTTTTTGTATTCTGATTATTTCATGCTCACAAAATTTAAAATTTTCGAATCTCTGGCAGATTCGACTCGACTCAGAACATCCAAAAGGTTCTCTGAGATTGAAAATTCGTGTCGAATAATATATCGCGTTCAATGGATCGTTTGTTAGTAAATTAACAGTGAGAACTCACACGATTTTGTCTTTGTGTTATTTCCTTAGTCCTGGAACTTTTATACCGTCCTGTGCACGTGGACGCCTGAGTCACGAATTATTTGATGAGTCGCTTAGTGTTCCTTTCGGCGCTCGGCGTTTGCTCGGCGTTCAACCGTCTCACGTTTTGTGAATCCGCTGGGATTTTACTGCTGCCTTCGTTGGAAGATTCTATATGTCTCTTTTATGACTGTGCATGGAATGGCTGAGAGAATAGTTTCTTCGCAGCTCAGACAACGCCGTTTACAATAGAGTTTCCTGACTGAGTGAGTCTGCACACGCTAGGCCACGTGGTGTCGTCTGTGGTTGAGTTATGAGAATCGTGAATATTGTATGTTCACTTTTGTGATATTTTAATGACAAATATAATAATTCTTATCAAGAATAAAAATAGTATTGACAATAACTAATTATGCTGAATTTCTTTTATATTTTTCTATTATATTATAGTATTTCATGTTGTATACATATAATATAGCGATATTCAACTTATAATGCACAATAATGTGTACTTTTCAGATTCCAGCTAATGTTAAAAAATAATCATTGAAATTTTTCAGACAAAAATTATATTAGCATGTGGTGATTTGTCCTCAATTTATTACAAATATTTCCAATAAATTGGTACTTTACGCTGCCCAACTGATAGATAATTAATGTTAAGATTAATATACGAACCAGAGTTTTGAATTTCCTTTTATGCAATGTTATATCCTGTGTAAGTATTATCGGGAGGGTCAAAATTACTAGCTTATTCTCATTTATTTATCAATGAACAGTCAATTAGATTACAAATCAGAAACTAATAACTGAATATTGAACTAGAGAAAGAATGAAAGAAAAGTATTTGATTTTCACCCCTTACACACACACACACACACACACTTATGTACTACACTACTACACATGCCGAGAGACCGGTCGGGTGCTTAGAACTTGTCGCGGCTGGGGTAGTGCCGGCCTGCTTGGAGCCATTCAGCTGGGGAAGATCCACCTCACGCGATAACGGCATTCACTACGCTTATGTGAAAATATCCTTAGTCATTGGCACGCCCGAAATCATCGATCAATCACACATTCGATACATGTGCATGCGAAGCAAAGAAGGGATCGTAATGTGCCTGACTTCTGCTCTCCGTTCTCTGTCTCGCCATGCAAGCCCATGACACCAAAGGGCGTGCTCAAATGCACGAATTGGCGCCAGGTCAGTCGGGCGGGTCCTTGCAGTGGCCTACGCACCATTCGCTTTTCACTACACTCTACATAGCGTGGAAGGTTCAAAGAGTTTGGTTAATATCTCTCAAAATTATTATTTCTCAGGTAAACACCGATTCACAATTTGAAAACATTATTTCGTATTACGAAACACTTGAACTTTAGACTAAATCCTTTCATATTTTGTGCATAAAATAGGCCCTTAAAAGTCGAAAATATAGATAATAAATTCTGAATTAGGTAGTATAAATTAATATAAAATTAATTTTAGAAATAAATTGTATTTTCTTCAATATATTTTACTGTCACTTCTCTTTAAAGGACATTTTTGTCACATTAACATTGAAACTAAATAAGAAGAGTAAACTTTACTATTGTTATTTGTATCTGAGAAGTACACTTGACAGTGTTTTGTCAATTACTACCTATGAATTAATGAAGTTCTTTGAAATCTATGTACACTTCTATGTTTAGAGCGTGGTAAGTAAAAAATTAGTAGCTTGTTCGTTAAAAAATCAAATTATCTTCTCAAAACTCAAATAAGAGACTTTCATTTTTTCCCTTCCGGTTTCTTAGAATTCAAATTTCAGTCCACGAAAATCTCACTAGCAGAGTGAAATCAAAGAAAGATGGAAACTAGTAGAAGGGTCTATCAAATTTGTTGACCCTTAAGATCAAAGTTGGCATATAAAATAAACTAGAGTCTTATATTGAGCTTTACTTGCTTGATTGCTGTGATGTTCCCAGTATATAAACAAAAAGAATTATCTCTTCTCTAGTTGATTCGACTACGGAAGTTAATTAACAGGCCATTAGATATATTAAGGTAATATTGTTAAAATTGTTATTTTTATTCAATCTCAATATTGTTCATGGAATATCATTAAATGAAATATAATTAACTTTGAGTTGCTATTTCAAAAACAGTTATAACATGCGTTTACCTAAAATGTATACTGTTTACGTTTCAATATTGCACACATGCTTAATAAAACGTATCTTTCAATGGCAACACAAGGCACAAAAGAAATCAGATTCACAAACCCGACGTCACGTCATAATGGATTTCTGAAATTATGCATTATCGCCAGTCTTAGTGGCACAAGGATTTGAAATACCGTAATTCACTCCTTAGCGTTGACCATCTTTAATGATTATCCCTACCATTATACGTAAATAGTGTGGAAGACAATGATAATCGATCGATTGCTATGGAAAGGAAGAAAAAGTTGTAATCCTTGTTCATCACTACGCTCGTTACGAGTATTGCTCTCGTCTCCAGAAATGTATGAGCGACGAAGAAAATGGCTTGGATAGTCGGCGTCTCCAGAATGAAGTAGAAAAAGTTTATTAACAAATATTAATGTCACCAACACTACTAGTTAATAACCACACGTTAAATTGCTGAAAATATATTGTCTTTCATACTATAACACACAAATATAAAACCAAAACTCTCATATTGTATGATCCGAAAATACTGACGAGTGCTTGGAGCTAAAACCAATTTCTCCCTACGTGTTGATGGATCAATGTTTTGTGTCATAGAGAGAGAGTCAGGTTTAGACACCGTTTAAAAATCCATAAAAAGTTTTTAGGTTCTGGATACTCTTTAACTCCTACTTTGTTTTGCAAATGTTTTAATCATTGAAAATGTAAGCTAATTCTAATTGGTTACCTGATCATTAGTTTTTCCCCTGCAAGAATGTTTCATTTAATTTATCGAAACCCAAGGTTCTTCCCGATTTAGAATTTCCGAAGCGAGTGAGGGAGGTTCACGTGGTCTTCTGTAGTTCACAAACAAGAATGGATCTTTACGTCGTTAAAAACTCGAAAACCGTCCCGCATTCATTGGAGTTGCCGCAGAAAGTAGAAGTTAAAAGAAACTTTGGATCCGTTTCCAACCCGTACTCCACTTTTAACAATCTCGCTCATTTGCGACGAAGCATTTGATTAATTTCTCCAGAGTTCCCTTGCGTTTGCAAATATTGAGCAGCTTGGAATCATTCAACATTTAATGAAGTAATTGAGTTAAAATATTTTCCCTTTATTGTACCCGTTATATATAGAAAGTTTTCTCTCCATTGAAATTTCTTCTTATATCTTGCTGCTCTTAAGCATTGATTTTCACGATCCTTCTAAGCCATTTAGAATCGGGATATTGAAACAGTTGTAATGATAATTTTAATATATAATAATAATCTGAATATTAATAATAGTCAGGATAAGAAATACTAAAATGAAGTTGAGTTACATTTTCAACGGAACAAGAAATAAAACAATTTTCAAAATTCCAAAAAAATGTTTCTAGAAGAAAGTAGAGATCGCAGTGTGAACGAAAGAAAGAAGAGAGTAACACAGAAAAAACATAGAAAAGTAAAAAATGCGAAGAAACCTCGAATGAGTTTATATGTTCCATTTTATGTGTTCCTTAACACGATTCTAGAATGTACTCAGTTTAACGGGAATAGAGCGTAACTCAACAGGAAATTTATATTAAAATGATAGCTAAACCATTCAACATTTTCACCTAGGAAAAAAATATTGCCCAACAAAGGACTTTTTTTCACTTATTGTAAAATTTAATTTTTGCTTTCCTTAAATATTGGCTTTTCTGATTTCGCATCCTTGAAAATTGATACTTGTAATGGTGAATAGCAAGAGTGTATAAAGTAGAAAATATAGAAACGTCTCCTCCAGTGTAGGGATATATGATATTTACTTCCAATTTTCAGTAACCCCATTGCCATTATAAACCTAATGCGATTGAAAATAACTTAAACTCACTTTTTACGAAATTCCTCGTTCATTAAAGATAGAGTGTAAGCAAGCGAAAAAATATGATAAGCTCAAAGCTGAAACGTTTTGAGAAGTTAGCCAGTGTTATGAAGTTACACAAGTATGGCGACCTCTAGGAGTCGACATTGCGCTGCACAATTTTTTTAATCTATCGACGAAAACAATCCTTTGGGTAATATGTATACAGCCAATTCTTGTTGTAAATTGTTCATTATATGGCGTTGAAAACTGTCCGCCATATTGAATTCAATATGTCATTTTAATGCCCTCTTGGATTACGAGTTCAAAGCTAATTTATTGTCCAAAGATAGAAATTGTTTTTTCATTGCCGATTATGAACTGCAATACCGTTTTGGTGTCTTAAGTTTCCATAGTTCATCGTGCAGCACGTTCGTGTTTAGTGGGTAGCCCACGGGAATTGTTTTTCCCTCGTCGCCGGACTTTGCTCCTCTGTCGCACGTGCGCCTTCGCAGCCGCGAATCACGCGCAGTTCACTCCCCCTCGCTCTTTCCCTCGCTCCCACTTGCTCCCCCTTGCCCCGCGATGTTTTCATCTTCCGCAGCTGAGAGCTCGTGCCCAATTTTCCTAATGGAACGCGACACAAGTGCTCCAACTTGCTCGCACCGCCAGCGCCTCTAGTGCCGCGACCACTGCTGCCGTCGACAGCGTCACCGCCGCCTCCACAAACAAGAGTGCCAGCT
>BOPP01000196.1:357697-378852 GCA_017312745.1 Gryllus bimaculatus | reverse complement strand
ACGCCTCTGCCTTCGCCTCCGCCCCGCCGCCGCTCCGCCTCTGACTCTGAAACTCTGACTCTGACTCTGCCTCTGACTCTGACTCCGACTCCCCGCCGCTCCCGACTCCCCCGACTCCCCGACTCCCCCGACTCCCCCGACTCCCCCGACTCCCCGACTCCCCGACTCCTCCGACTCCTCCGACCCTCCGACTCCTCCGACTCCCTCCGACTCCTCCGACTTCCTCCGACTCTCCGACTCCTCCGACTCTCCGACTCCTCCGACTCCTCCGACTCCTCCGACTCCGACTCACGACTCCGACTCCGAATCCTACTTACCCGACTCCGAATCCTACTCTACCGACTCGAATCCTACTCTACCGACTCCGAATCCTACTCTAAACTACCGACTCCGAATCCTACTCTACCGACTCCGAATCCTACTTCTACTGACTCCCATCTGCCCTTCAACCATTCCCCTCCACCATCCCCCTCCGCCTCCACCTTCGCTTCTTTCTTCGCCTCCGGCTGCAACTTAAGCCTCAACTTCTCTATGTGGTTGATTATTTATGTCAAGGGAGTCAAACCTACATTTATCCCCGTCAACAATACACTTCCGTCCATGTACAACATAACACTTCCAGTCATACAACCTAGTAATTCAATTGTTTTTAAAATAAAATATTATGAAAGAAAGTAACAAGGTTGTTGTTTACCTTAACCTGCCGCTATCATCTCTGTACACACTTCATAGGTATCAACTCAGTCACTGCCATTTCTGTCGCAATCAGGTTCCCATTCCACATTCAATTTCCTTTACTGTCACTAATTGCGGTTTGAAGTACCTTCAATGTAAATTAATGAATTGAGTGTACACCACCTCTTCCATCTATTTTCCTAGTATCTTTACTCCCGTCCCTATACCCGCCAACTCTCGCACTAGAACACACCCATTATTACATCAGTCTGATATAATTATTCCACTTTAATCACTTCTTTTCTAAGTTCGTTTCTCACCGACGGTAAACGTTTGGGTGAATCATTGTGCCTATCTCAACAAACACAAATGCTTCTCAATGCGTCACTAACGGTCATTAAATCTACCAAGACAAGATTATGCTTACACAAAGCGAAATGAGACTTCTTCAAATCTAAAGTGTGATTCGTCGGAACCAATAAATTTGCTTCTTGAAAACAACAGATTGACACTGAAGACTGCTAATTTCAAAACGTGAATGTTTTCTTTTCTTAACTAAAAACAAGTAAAGAGAAAGCAACCACAGCGCAATGAATTTCAATTGCGCGTTTTGTTTACAAAATATATACAAATATGTATATGATACAATGTACAAAAATATTTCTTATATTTCAAAGAACATGTTTTTCTGCATCAAATTCTTTTTTGATCTGGTTACATAGTCGTAGGTAACTCGCAATTAATATCAATACCTTTTTTTTAAACTAACGTGGGTCCATCTATTTTTTGACAGACCGATATGACAGGCAAGAGAGGCTCGTGCAATCTCGTTTGGGAGGAAATCTGAGTAGCGGCGTAGAGATTCCGAAGGAAAGTAAAAAACTGATTAGAGGCGAGGTGCAAAGCGTAATGGAAGAACCTTCACAAACGGATTCGCATTGGAATCGGTTTGCGGGTGCAAGTTGATCGGCGAAACATCAGATGAGAGAAGTAGGCAAGAGAAGCCAAATAGAGTTCAATATTGCTGAGGTACGAGGAGACGGGAGAGAGCGTCAGCAGAACCGCGCGGCCAGCACTGTGCGAGCGGGGGCAGCACGAGGTTGAAGAGGGTTCCGGAGGCCTTCAAGAAGAGGTCTACGCGGTTGGCAGGGAGCTAGCGGGGCCTTTAGAAGGATCGTGAGAGGTAGAGGAAGCCTCGGCGTTCCGTACACTGTGTCTTCGGGCCCTGCGATGGCACACCGACTCTCCGTCCCACCATTCTTCTCCCATTCGCCCTCGATCCGCCGGCCGTTCCAGGTCCTTGCCTTTCCCCATTCCAGCATCCTAATCAGTCATCCTTTTCCCGCCGTCCTGGTCCTGCCCTCTCGATTCCGGATCCCTGCCAGCAAGCTGCCAGCCGTGCCGATTCTCAACGCTCCCTCGTACGGCCTTGCTCAACCTGGATCTCACCCGGGCCATCCGTTCCGCGTCGCTCCATCCCCAACGACTCAATCTCGGACTTCTATCGCCCCATTCGCACGGCCTGATTCCCCCGTCCCAAATGACCGTGGGTCCTAGATGTCAGCCGTGTCGAAATGCGCGCCGTCCTGTTCCTCGATGACTCGATCTCTGACGCCCCGTCTCATCGTCACGATCCCCAAGTCTCATTCCCAACAACGTGATCCACACCGGTTACGATCTCTGCTCCGCCGATATCTGTTTAATCTGAAACATCCCGCATCCAACAGGACAGAGTGAACGCTCACCGCCCCTAATCCATTCAACTCTAACTTTCCCTCTCTTCTGTGTCTAACCCCGCCATCACGCCTGCCCTTCCCAGCGGCCACCGGTGACACCGTCGGCGCTTCGGCTTCCCTTTTGACCCGCCGCCACCCCGCCGAACCTCCCGCTCCCCGCGGCTCCAGGCGCGCCGGGGCTCCGGCGTCGGTGACCGCCGCGGTAAGCCGATTTGCCTCCAACTTGCCTCCGCTGCGCCGCCGCCATTTTCCCTTTCATTCGCGCTGCCCTCACACATCTCTCGGGGAATCATCCCGGGCGGCCGCCGCTTGCCGCCCGCGCTCGCCCGCCCCCCCCGGGGAGCGGGGTCTCCCCGCCACGGCCCCCTGCCGCTCCCCTCCTCCGCCCACTAGGAATCGGAAATCTGACGGCCGCGCCGTCCTGCCCCGTCCCCGCTCGCCCCACTCGTCCCGACCGTCTCCCGCCACGCCCATATCTGTCGCTTCATACCGCTTCCGCACGCCCTGCCTGCCCCACCTGGTCCGCCGGCCGCCCCTGCCAGCCCGCGCTATCCCCGCTCGCCCACTCTCCACTACGCCGACCCGCCCCGCCGCCCGCATGCCCGGCGCCGCCTCGCCGTCCTACCGGCCGCACCCGAACCGCTTACTGCCCGACCCGACCCACCATTCGACGCCGCCCTGCCGCCCGAACCCGCCCCTGCCGACAGCCCGCCCTTCGCCGACCCGCCCTGCCGACGACCGCGCCTGCCGACCGACCCGCCCTGCCCGCCCGACGCCTGCCGCCCGACGCCGCCTGCGACCCGACCCGCCCTGCGCCCGACCCGCCCTGCCGGCCCGACCCGCCCTGCCGCCCGACCGCGCCCTGCCCGACCGAGCCCGCCCTGCGACCGACCCGCCCTGCGACCGAACGCGGCGCCCTGCGACCGACCCCCTGCCGTACCGACCCGCCTGCCGACCGACCCGCCCTGCGACCGGAGCCCGCCCCTGCTGCCGACGACCCGCCTGCCGACGCGCCGCCCTGCGCCGACGCCGCCCTGCCGCGCCGACCCGCCCCTGCCGACCGACCCGCCTGCCGACCGACCCGGCGCCCTGCCCGACCGACCCGCCCTGCCGACCGACCCGCCCTGCGACCGACCCGCCTGCCCGACGCGACCCGCCTGCCGCCCGGACCCGCCCTGCCGACCCGACCCGCCCTGCCGACCGACCCGCCCCTGCCGACCGACCCCGCCCTGCCGACCGATCCCGCCCCTGGCCGAACGACCCGCCCTGCCGACACGACCCGCCCCTGCGACCGACCCGCCCTGCCGACTGCGACGCGCTTCAACACCCATCCTTCCATCACTGCCGCGTCCCTCGAACCCCGCCAATTCTGCTTGTCGAGCTTGCTCGCACTTCTATTCCCATGCCACGCAGCCCCTCGAATTTTTTTCTCCCTTTCCTTTCCCGCCCGTCATCGCCTACGCGCCACACTTTTTTCTCTCCTTGCGGACCTTTTCCAAAGACCTTAAAGGCAATCACTGGCGGAACCAGAAAGACCGACCTCCGAATGATTTGTACGGCCGCTTCCTTTAGCCCTTAGTCGGAGCCCCCGCAGTGTTTGGTCTGCGGTTTCCTTTGATCCCCGAAGTAAGCCCGCCCTTCGTTGCTCAGCGCCGCGCACCGCGCACGCCCTCTGTGATGGGGGCGCAAAGCCGCCGCCGCTGATGGAACTTTCCACGGCGGCGAGCAGTCGCCGGCACGCCCTTCGCCAGCCCCCAAGCCCTCTCCCGCGGAGCCCCAGCGTCCAATTTACCGGCGGCCGCACTCACCGCCGCGGATGCAGCGGGCCAGGAAGGGCCGGTCCCGCGGCGAACAAGGGAAGCTGTCATAACCCGCAGGTAAACCAGGTTGCCATGGCGGGCCGGGCGATGAGGAGGCGAGGCGGTATGAGGGGCCGCTGACGAACTTGCCGGAGGAGATAGCAGAGGGAGACGAACCGGCCGACACACGACCGCGGCCGCCGCTTCGCGACAACAAGGCCCAGCTCGGTGGGAGACGTTCGCGGCGACGTCAACGCGGTCGATAGAATGTGACATAGAACGGGGACTTATAGAACGTGACGATAAGAAAGCGTCGATCAGAACGCGTCGATAGAAGCGTCGATAGAACGCGTCGATAGAAACGCCGTCGATAGCACGCGTCGATAGAACGCGTCCGATAGAACGCGTCCGATAGAAACGCGTCGATAGAAAGCGTCCGATAGAACGTGAACTATAGAACGTGACTATAGAACGTGACTATAGAACTGACCTATAGAACGTGACTATAGAAACGTGAACTATAGAACGTGACTATAGAAAACGTGACTTAGAACGTGGACTATAGAAAGTGACTATAGAACGCGTCGATAGAACGCGTCGATAGAACGCGTCGATTAGAAGCGTCGATAGAAACGCGTCGATAGAACGCGTCGATAGAACGCGTCGATAGAAAGCGTCGATAGAACGCGGTCGATAGAACGCGTCGATAGAACGCGGTCGATAGAACGCCGTCGATAGATGTGACGAATGTTTCGGTTGAACGCGTGCGCGAGCGCCGGTAGTAGTGTGTAGCTGCAAAACAAACACATTTATGCCAATGCAAATTAATGAACGATGGGCCATGGGTTCGAAGTTCCACTTGAACCATGGTTTGTTTGGGTCTCTTGTCTCATGAAATGTGTTTAACCGCGGAGTGCCTCGGCGTTTCCCTGCTGACCTAGATCAGAGGTCGCTAAAACTGTCTAGAGTATGTTCGAATATCGTAGTTAAGGAAACGTAAGGGTAACCGGCTGTCGGTTTCATAAAATCCCAAGGGAAAGCTAATGAAAACTGTAATATATAACTTCATAAAAAGGGGGAAGTAAACGGCAGAAGGATGGTCACAGACATTGAAGAGCTTACGGTGTTTGAAAGAACCTTCATACAACTTCACAAAGATACACCATCGCATGCCGATAAAAGTTCAGTTGAGGGGTCAAGCGTCTCTCTGAGGCACAATTGTCACGGCGGTAAAGGGAGCTCGAACAACTGAAGGGGGAATGCTTTGAGTTTGAAAGCTTCATGTGAACTATCACACGAAAGATCGAAAACATGGCGTTTCGAATTCGTATGAACTAAAGTTCACTCAGATTGAATTTGGATTGAGGGAATATTAATTTTGAAGAAAATGCACCTGTAAGCGGTTTTAGACACTAGCGGTTAACAACAGACGGACGGATGGACGGACGGACAGACAGACGGATGGACGAACACACGGCCCGGCAGCAATGGACAGACGGATAGACAGAACAGACCTGACTTCATTCGGAAAACTTTTGAGTACCACTTCAACGTGCAATTGGTATACATTTTCCGCTTCTTAAAGCATCAAGAATAAAATAAGATAAAAATAAAAAGCATGTAGTACCCGCGCACTTTTCTTATTCCTATTTTTGCCAGAATGCAAAAAAAGAGGGGTATTTGGTTCATTTCGAGCCGGCAGAACATTACCACAACAAACTTAAGCAAAATTATGTGGCTTAGCGCTTAGTCTGCCTGTGGTAGTCAATAAAATATGAAACCTAGCACGTTTCAAAAAAAGGAAATCAGAAGCCATGTGTATTGGTACACCAGAGATGTATCATGAGATTAGCCTTGTTTATTATATTTATTAGCATAGAAAATTAGCAGCTTAATGGCGTTTGGTTTGTGGCGCTTTACCTACTAAATGAAAATAAATGATTTTAACATCTTCAGTGAGTTGGGTTAGCCATCGTGCCAGCTTCTCTGTGGGGTGGTGGAACACTCCTTGCTGATAAAAGTCTCATAACGACCCAAATGTCAAATACATATTTAATATTTTACGTAACAATAGTAATGCCTCTAAATGTTAAAGAACAATCAAATTAAAGAATATTTTAACATTTATTGTATTGGCATCAATATACCCAAATACGTTCTTCGTGACACAATGTGGCCGCACAATAATCAGGTTTTTTTTTTTTGTCTTCTAATCAAGCAGTTTTAAACAATTAAAAATGTTGCTTTCATCATATAATATTAAAATAAATAATACAAGCAAAGCAATAGTTAAAATTAAAACTACAAATTTAATTTAAAATACAAAATCAAAAAAACAATACCTGTATGATACAATAAAATCACAAATGCTGTATAAATTATAAATGTATGAGATATGAAAGCACAAAAACCTTTCACAAAACAATAAAAACATTAAAAAGTACAAGTGGTTAAGCAATTATTAAAAAACAGAAAGATCTTCTAACGAGCCTTTTGCAAAATGGACCACGCAGCGTCGATTCAGAAAGCCAGGTGAAGAATAAAAAGCATACTTTTTACCCAGGGCGATATAGTGCGTTCTTCGTCCGTTGGCTTGGCTCCGTCCTTGGTCGTGTGTCCCACGTCGCGGGCAGCGGGCTTCGATTGGCGACGGGGACGAAGAGGATGGCGCGCGACGCAACAGGAACTTTCTCATCGCTGCGCGCAGCGCAGGTGAGCGCGGGATGGGGCCTGAGGGGGGAAGGGAGGCTGTCGCGGGTCGCGGTCGTTCCTTCAGCCGCCACTCCAGCCAGCAGGCGCCGCCCCCGCGTTGATGGAGCTGCTTCAATGCCCGCGCTGGACGCCGCACCCGGGACGGGAGGGGAAATTCTTTTCTAGCATCTTAAGCGCGTTTTACGCATTTCTTGAAAAGCAGCGCAATGTTTCTATAAGTTTTTTGAGTGTAAACAATCATAAGTGATTGTAATTTCAGGGAATTTCATTTTAAAGAATTTGTGCGTTTGTAATTAATTAGTCTTGCATTGCATTGCAAGACATCAGTTGATCATTTAAACAGATCGGTCGAATTCAGCCACTTTGTCCTGGAGGAGACTTCTAGCCGCTGGTGCTCTGTTCGTTTCCCCGCGGTTTCTCCATTCAACGCCACGCGGAATTCCGGAGCAGTTCCCTTCCGAACGGGCCTCGGACCGCGCGCCGATTCTTTCGTCCCTCTTCCTATCTGTCCGCACCCCTTACAAGAACGCAATTTACGCTTCACGTTCTGTACATTACCACAGCATGTCAAGACACCAGACCGGGGACGTGAAGCTTGTTCGCAACTGGGGCGATGACACTTGTTGGGGGAACCACCCGCTTCTTACGAACGCAAGCTAGACTCATGCCGACAAGAATACCTCCAATGAAAAATGCCCACTCGCAACTAAAATGTTGTGTTCAAGTGTTGTGTTTTATAAATAATATTTCTATTCTTGATATATCAAAACTGTTTTAATGAATATATACACGCCATGTGTTATTGCAGCATATTAATGAGAATGTTGTTCGTAAAAAATATTCATTTGTTGTATCTTCATGCTTAGGCAGAGAGTATTACAGTGTTTCGTCGTTTTCCTTGCACCCAACGTTGACGTCTGACACATCCACTTATCAGATTTCCGGATGCAAATCGCTTCGTATGTAGAATCTTAAATTTTCTCGATGCTTTTGTCTTCTTTGTCCTTTCAAGTGGTGTCGCGGTCCCATATTTCAGCGACAGTTGGAACCTCTTCGTTCTTCATAGGTGTCAAATAACCCATCATGCTCTTGGTGTCCATAACTCTAAGTGCTGTCCGTCCATTAACTCTATGCTGTCAATTGCATCCGCTGTCGCAAATTAATCTTTTTCTGTTTTTATGTCTTGCATTTGGGAAGTTCTAATTTGAAATTTTTCTACTCGTATTTTCCTTTCCCAAGTAGAAATAACATTAATTTAACATACCAATTTTCTTACATATGCCTAAAACGTACAAGGATACCAATACAGTTACGCAGGTTGGAAATTTCCACCGCTCGCTTTTCACTGCCATGGTTAGATTATCGCGATGAAATAAATCACACAGCAATGGAGCGAAAGTTCGAGTCAGCTCGTCCTTCCGCAGGACGCTTATAGAAGTAGTGATACAAAGCCCTGACGCGCGATGTTTGGGTAAGCTGGCTTTGATGAGGCCAAAATTTGTAAGCAGTAACTACTAGGGGCTGTTATTCGCTCGTAGTCGACCGTGTTGGTATATGCATAAGTGAAGAATGGAGACATCAAAGATTTCCAGTGAGTTCTCGCCTGGGGGAAACGATATTCTCTAAAATGTGAAACACGGTTCCTGTCACTCCATAGATGGCAAATCAATGCAACCAAATACACTTTTCACTATATACAATGAATTTTTATACATAAAGGTTCGCACTCATTTTAATTTCCCAAATTTTTCAAGTACTCGTTTGAGTTAAAGTACTGTGAAGCAGAAATCCTCACTTCTACGATACTAAAAAGTTTAAAAAATATTTTAAAAAATATCGACCATGTATTTCAGTCCCGATTTCTAAAGTTAATGAAATTACAAAAAAATTGAAAAGTAAACCTTTGTGGTTGATTAAAAGGTCTGTAAAATACTCCCTGTTCTTAAAAAAATTTGTAAAAATATTTTTTTTGGAGCAATAAGTTACTATGGCAAGATTCCATATTCAGTCGCCGATTTCCTAAAGATTAATGTATTACAAAAAAATTGAAAAGTAAAACTTTGTGTTGACTTAAAAGGTTCTGTTAAATATCCTGTTTCTAAAAAAGTGTTTGTAAAAATATTTTTGAGGGCATAGTTTTCTATGGCAAAAATTCTATTGGGACATGATTTTTTACATTAGTTGTAGTGTTAATAAACAGATTATTGGTTAACACATGCGCTGATTGGCAAAAGTGGTTCGATATTTTTCAAAAGTTTATCATAGGTTTTGGCCATATACACTTAGCCATTGATAAAGGCATTTTGGTAAAAAAAGTTGGCAAGATACTTACGAGTTTTTGCAATATAGGTATTTATTTATTTAACGTAATGGTACCTTTATTAAGAAAAAGTTTTCCAACCATTGTACCCAAAAAATTAGCCAATAGACTTTCGGAGTGGTAAAATATTGACTATTCAGAAGATATTAAATCCATAAGTATGTTTATAACATAATTTTTATAGCATACATATATT
This sequence comes from Gryllus bimaculatus, assembly GCA_017312745.1. Classification (NCBI taxonomy): domain Eukaryota; kingdom Metazoa; phylum Arthropoda; class Insecta; order Orthoptera; family Gryllidae; genus Gryllus; species Gryllus bimaculatus. The sequence continues at coordinate 369,414 of BOPP01000196.1, read as the reverse complement.
TATTTATGTTTTATTGTAATAACATATTATACAATGAATATTAGCCTCACTCTAATAAACAAGAGAAATTTAGCTTCCTAACCAAAGTAATGCATTATTAACTCCCAATGCAAATTTATACTTTAATAGGTTAAAAGTTAGCTTCGCATGACACAAGGAACGATTTGCCATGTTTACAACGCACATACACAATTGTGAACCGGAGTAATTGGCTTTTTCCGTTAGAACGCTTTTTATTAATCTGATTTCACGTACTTACAAACTACACTTTGCAAAAAAAAAAATATTTTCTTTGCCTTAACGTTTAACATTTACAGAAATTCATCAATTCTTTTCATTACAAACAGAATTTAAATCGTGCCGAAAATTGCAACAATTTGCAAGTTGTGTTTAACTTCATTTCATTTTCAAATTAGAGGTACCAGAAATACCACATACATTTTTCCGTATTATTTGTAAAACAGTTTACGTAATATTATAATGTTTCACATTCTACTTACTAATACTTTAGAAATACTTTTGCTGAAAATAAACGATATCAATCAAAATTACCTAAAACTGTTCACGCTATTGAAAAAATGTGATCAAGAAACAATTTTAGTTTCCATGTTGAAAAATGTATAAATTAATAAAGACATTTTCTTGCTTTACTGTTTCGCGTTTAAATGCAGCGTTTTGACAGAAATTGGGACTGAAGTCACTACCAAAGCTTAAAACTTAATCATTAACAAAAAACTACTATTTTAAAATAGTTTGTAAAAATAATTTAAAAAAATTAAATTTTGAAGAATTTAAGACAGGTACATCTGTCCTCAATATGATTTGGTATGAGAATATCGGAAAAAATTGGAAACATTTTTCAATTTTTCAAATTTGAGAAGTATATAATGAAAATGAGGGAGTGGCGGGAATTAAAGAAAAAGTTATTACATTTTTGATAAAATGTTGATTACATTCTGTAAGAAATATAATAAGGCGTTTATTATATGTAAATACGGATACAGTTATTATTATTTTAATATTTAAAATTTAAAAGTTAAATTTTTGCCTAGAAGAGAAGTTCTAGCAGTTATTCGTGTTATTTCAAGTCAGTGAGAATATTAAAGTCTTGTACTGAAAACCTGTGGAGCAAGCAACGAAGAAGCCTATGAATGATGCTCTTGTCTTTCCGGTGAGCTTTCTATCAAGGAGCGCCAAGAGATTTCGCAATCGCACATCCATCTGCCATCCAAGGCGAAGGCCGCTGGTCATTTCAGAAGCTCCAACAACCGCCCTAGCGCAAGTTTGCTCAGGCTTGCTTGCCAATCGGCTCACTCGACCCCGCACGCGCCTCACCTGCTCATTTCGCCCTGCCTCTCGCCTCTTCTCTACCCTTTCACTCCATCTGCCCCTTCACCTTCCCCTCCACATCCCCCTCCGCCTCCACCTTCGCTTCTTTCTTCGCCTCCGGCTGCACCTTAGCCTCCAACTTCTCTATGTGGTTGATTATTTATGTCAAGGGAGTCAAACCTACATTATCCCGTCCAACATACACTTCCCGTCATGTACAACATACACTTCCAGTCATACACCTAGTAATTCCAATTGTTTTTAAAATAAAATTGTATGAAGAAGTAACAAGAGTTTGTTACATCTTAACCTGCGCTATCATCTCTGTACACACTTCATAGGTATCACTCAGTCACTGCCATTTCTGTTGCAATCAGGTTACCATTCCACATTCATTTCCTTTACTGTCACTAATTGCGTTTGAAGTACCTTCCATGTAAATTAATGAATTGAGTGTACATCACCTCTTCCATCTATTTCCTAGTATCTTTACTCCCGTCCCTATACCCGCCAACTCTCGCACTATGAACACACCCATTATTACATCAGTCTGATATAATTATTCCACTTTAATCACTTCTTTCTAAGTTCGTTTCTCACCGACGGTAACGTTTGGGTGAATCATTGCTCCTTCTCACCAAACACAAATGCTATCTCAATCGTCACTAACGTCATTAAATCTACCAAGAAAGATTATGCCTACACAAAGACGAAATGAGACTTCTTCAAATCTAAAGTGTGATTCGTCGAACCATATTTGCTTCTTGAAAACAACAGATTGAAACTGAGACCTGCTAATTTCAAACCGTGAAATGTTTCTTTTCTTAACTAAAAACAAGTAAAGAGAAAGCAACGCACAGCGCAATGAATTTTCAATTGCGCGGTATTTTGTTTACAAATATATACATATATGTATATGTATACAAATGTACAAAAATATTCTTATATTTCAAGAACATGTTTTCTGCATCAATTCTTTTTTGATCTGGTTACATAGTCGAGGCACTCGCAATAATAATCAATAGCTTTTTTGGTTAAACTAACGTGTCCATCTATTTATTGACAGAACGATATGACAGGCAAGAGGAGGCTCGTGCAATCTCGTTTGGGAGGAAATCTGAGTACGCAGAGATTCCGAAGGAAAGTAAAACTGATTAGAGCGAGGTGCAAAGCGTAATGGAAGAACCTTCCACAAACGGATTCGCATTGGATCGGTTTGCGGGTGCAAGTTTGATCGGCGAACATCAGATCAGAGAAGTAGGCAAGAGAAGCCAATAGAGTTCAAAATTGCTGGGTCACGAGGAGACGGGAGAGAGCGTCAGCAGAACCGCGCCAGCAGCGTGCGAGCGGGGGCAGCACGAGGTGAAGAGGGTGCCGGAGGCCTTCAGAAGAGGTCTACCGGTTGGGCAAGGAGCAGCGGGGCTTTAGAAGGATCGGTGAGAGGTAGAGGAAGCCTCGGCGTTCCGTACACTGTCTTCGCCCTGCGATGGCACCCGACTCTCCGCTCCCAACCATTCTTCTCCCATTCGCCTCGATCCCCGCCGTCCAGGTCCTTGCCTTCCCCATTCCCGCCATCCTAATCAGTCATCCTTTTCCCCGCCGTCCTGGTCCCTGCCCTCCCGATTCCGGATCCCTGCCATGCAGCTGCCAGCCGTGCCGATTCTCACCGCTCCCCTCCGATACGCCTTGCTCACCTGGATTACCGCCATCCCGTTCCCCGTCGCTCCAATCCCCAACGACTCAATCTCGACTTCTATCGCCCCCATTCGCACGGCCTGATTCCCCCCGTCCCAATGACCGTGGTCCAGATGTCAGCCGTGTCGAATCGCGCCGTCCTGTTCCTCGATGACTCGATCTCTGACGCCCCGTCCTCATCGTCACGATCCCCAAGTCTCAATTCCCAACACGTGATCCACACCGTTCCGATCTCTGCCTCCCCGATCTCTGTTAATCTGACATCCCCGCATCCAACAGGACCACGTGAACCTCACCGCCCCTAATCCATTCACTCTAACTTTCCCTCTCTTCCGTGTCAACCCCGCCATCACCTCCCTTCCCAGCGGCCACCGGTGACACCGTCGGCGCTTCGGCTTCCCTTTTGACCCGCCGCCACCCCGCCGAACCTCCCGCTCCCCGCGGCTCCAGGCGCGCCGGGGCTCCGGCGTCGGTGACCGCCGCGGTAAGCCGATTTGCCTCCAACTTGCCTCCGCTGCGCCGCCGCCATTTTCCCTTTCATTCGCGCTGCCCTCACACATCTCTCGGGGAATCATCCCGGGCGGCCGCCGCTTGCCGCCCGCGCTCGCCCGCCCCCCCCGGGGAGCGGGGTCTCCCCGCCACGGCCCCCTGCCGCTCCCCTCCTCCGCCCACTAGGAATCGGAAATCTGACGGCCGCGCCGTCCTGCCCCGTCCCCGCTCGCCCCACTCGTCCCGACCGTCTCCCGCCACGCCCATATCTGTCGCTTCATACCGCTTCCGCACGCCCTGCCTGCCCCACCTGGTCCGCCGGCCGCCCCTGCCAGCCCGCGCTATCCCCGCTCGCCCACTCTCCACTACGCCGACCCGCCCCGCCGCCCGCATGCCCGGCGCCGCCTCGCCGTCCTACCGGCCGCACCCGAACCGCTTACTGCCCGACCCGACCCACCATTCGACGCCGCCCTGCCGCCCGAACCCGCCCCTGCCGACAGCCCGCCCTTCGCCGACCCGCCCTGCCGACGACCGCGCCTGCCGACCGACCCGCCCTGCCCGCCCGACGCCTGCCGCCCGACGCCGCCTGCGACCCGACCCGCCCTGCGCCCGACCCGCCCTGCCGGCCCGACCCGCCCTGCCGCCCGACCGCGCCCTGCCCGACCGAGCCCGCCCTGCGACCGACCCGCCCTGCGACCGAACGCGGCGCCCTGCGACCGACCCCCTGCCGTACCGACCCGCCTGCCGACCGACCCGCCCTGCGACCGGAGCCCGCCCCTGCTGCCGACGACCCGCCTGCCGACGCGCCGCCCTGCGCCGACGCCGCCCTGCCGCGCCGACCCGCCCCTGCCGACCGACCCGCCTGCCGACCGACCCGGCGCCCTGCCCGACCGACCCGCCCTGCCGACCGACCCGCCCTGCGACCGACCCGCCTGCCCGACGCGACCCGCCTGCCGCCCGGACCCGCCCTGCCGACCCGACCCGCCCTGCCGACCGACCCGCCCCTGCCGACCGACCCCGCCCTGCCGACCGATCCCGCCCCTGGCCGAACGACCCGCCCTGCCGACACGACCCGCCCCTGCGACCGACCCGCCCTGCCGACTGCGACGCGCTTCAACACCCATCCTTCCATCACTGCCGCGTCCCTCGAACCCCGCCAATTCTGCTTGTCGAGCTTGCTCGCACTTCTATTCCCATGCCACGCAGCCCCTCGAATTTTTTTCTCCCTTTCCTTTCCCGCCCGTCATCGCCTACGCGCCACACTTTTTTCTCTCCTTGCGGACCTTTTCCAAAGACCTTAAAGGCAATCACTGGCGGAACCAGAAAGACCGACCTCCGAATGATTTGTACGGCCGCTTCCTTTAGCCCTTAGTCGGAGCCCCCGCAGTGTTTGGTCTGCGGTTTCCTTTGATCCCCGAAGTAAGCCCGCCCTTCGTTGCTCAGCGCCGCGCACCGCGCACGCCCTCTGTGATGGGGGCGCAAAGCCGCCGCCGCTGATGGAACTTTCCACGGCGGCGAGCAGTCGCCGGCACGCCCTTCGCCAGCCCCCAAGCCCTCTCCCGCGGAGCCCCAGCGTCCAATTTACCGGCGGCCGCACTCACCGCCGCGGATGCAGCGGGCCAGGAAGGGCCGGTCCCGCGGCGAACAAGGGAAGCTGTCATAACCCGCAGGTAAACCAGGTTGCCATGGCGGGCCGGGCGATGAGGAGGCGAGGCGGTATGAGGGGCCGCTGACGAACTTGCCGGAGGAGATAGCAGAGGGAGACGAACCGGCCGACACACGACCGCGGCCGCCGCTTCGCGACAACAAGGCCCAGCTCGGTGGGAGACGTTCGCGGCGACGTCAACGCGGTCGATAGAATGTGACATAGAACGGGGACTTATAGAACGTGACGATAAGAAAGCGTCGATCAGAACGCGTCGATAAACGCGTCGATAGAACGCGTCGATAGAAACGCCGTCGATAGACGCGTCGATAGAACGCGTCGATAGAACGCGTTCCGATAGAAACGCGTCGATAGGAACGCGTCGATAGAACGCGTCGATACGGTCGAGAGAACGGTGACTATAGAACGCCGCGTAGACTCGATAGAACACCGTGATAGAACGCTGATAGAACGCGTCGACTATGAACGGTGACTAGAAAACGTCGATAGAACGTGGCTATGAAATCGATGAACGCGTCGATAGAACGCGTCGATAGAACGCGTCGATTAGAAGCGTCGATAGAAACGCGTCGATAGAACGCGTCGATAGAACGCGTCGATAGAACGCGTCGATAGAACGCGTCGATAGAATGTGACGAATGTTTCGGTTGAACGCGTCGCGAGCGCCGGTAGTAGTGTGTAGCTGCCAATAACACATTTATGCCAATCAAAATCTAATGAACGATGGGCCATGGGTTCGAGTTCCACCTTGAACATGGTTGTTTGTCTCTTGTCTCATGAATGTGTTACCGCGGAGTGCCTCGCGTTCTGCTGACCCTAGATCAGAGGTCGCTACTGTCTAGAGTATGTTCGAATATACGTAGTTAAGGGAACGTAAAGGGTAACCGGCTGTCGGTTTCATAAAATCCCAAGGGAAAAAGCTAATGAAAACTGTAATATATACTTCATAAAAAGGGGGAAGTAAACGGCAGAGGATGGTCACAGACATTGAAAGAGCTACGTGGTTTGAAGACCTCAATACAACTTCACAAGATACAATCGCATGCAGATAAAAGTTCAGTTGAGGGGTCAAGCGTCTCTCTGAGCACAATTGTCACGCGTAAAGGGAGCTGCGACACACTGAAGGGGAATGCTTTGAGTTTGAATCTTCATGTGAACTATCACAAAGATCGAAACATGCGTTTCGAATTCGTATGAACTAAAGTTCACTCAGATTGAATTTGATTGAGGAATATTAATTTTGAAGAAAATCACCTGTACGGTTTAGACACTAGCGTTAACAACAGACGGACGGATGGACGGACGGACAGACAGACGGATGGACGAACACACGGCCGGCAGCATGGACAGACGGATAGACAGACAGACTGACTTCATTCGGAAAACTTTGAGTACCACTTCAAAACTGCAATGGTATACATTTTCCGCTTCTAAGCATCAAGAATAAAATAAGATAAAATAAAAGCATGTAGTACCCGCGCACTTTTCTCTATTCCTAATTTTGCCAGATGCAAAAAAAGAGGGGTATTTGTTCATTTCGACGGCAGAACCATTACAACAACAAACTTAACAAAATTATGTGGCTTAACGCTAGTCTGCCTGTGTAGTCAATAAAATATGAAACCTAGCAACGTTTCAAAAAAGGAAATCAGAAGCCATGTGTATTGTACACCAGAGATGTATCACTGAGATTAGCCCTTGTTAATTATATTTATTACATAGAAAAATTAGCACTTATGGCGTTTGTTTTGTGCGCTTTACCATAAATAAAAATAAATGATTTTACCATCTTCAGTGGAGTGGTTAGCCATCGTGCCAGCTTTCTGTGGGGTGGGAACACTCCTTGCTGATAAAAGTCTCATTAACCGACCCCAAATGTCAAATACATATAATATTTTACGTACAATAGTATCCTCTAATGTTAAAGACAATCAAATTAAGAATATTTTAACTTATTGTATTGGCATCAATATACCCCAAATACGTTTCGTGACACAATGTGGCCGCATAATCAGGTGTCTTCTAATCAAGCAGTTTTAACAATTAAAAATGTTGCTTTCATCATATAAATATAAAATAAATAATACAAGCAAAGCAATAGTTAAAATTAAAACTACAATTATAATTTAAATACAAAATCAAAAAACAATAACTGTATGATTACAATAAAATCACAAATGCTGTATAAATATAAATGTATGAGTATGAAGCACAAAACCTTTCACAAAACAATAAAAAACATTAAAAAGTACAAGTGGTAAGCATTATTAAAACAACAGAAAGATCTCTAAACGAGCCTTTTGCAAAATGGACCACCAGCGTCGATGTCAGAAAGCCACGTGAAGATAAAAAGCATAACTTTTACCAGGCGATATAGTGCCGTTCTTCGTCGCTTGGCTTGGCTCCGTCCTTGGTCGTGTGTCCCACGTCGCGGGCAGCGGGGCCTTCGATTGGCGACGGGACGAAGACGGATGGCGCGCGGCGCAACAGGAACTTTCTTCTCGCTCGGCCCAGCGCAGGTGAGCGGGGGTGGGGGCTGAGGGGGGAAGGGAGGCTGTCGCGGGTCGCGGTTCGTTCCTTCAGCCGCCACGCCACCAGCAGGCGCCGCCCCCCGGTGATGGAGCTGCTTCAACTGCCCGCGCTGGACGCCGCACCCGGGACGGGAGGAAATTCTTTTCTAGCATCTAAGGCGTTTAACGCATTTCTTGAAAAGCACGCAAATGTTTCTATAAGTTTTTTGAAGTGTAAAACGAATCATAGTGATGTAATTTCAGGAATTTCATTTTAAAGAATTTGTGCGTTTGTAATTAATTAGTCTTGCATTGCATTGCAAGACATCAGTTGATCATTTAAACAGATCGGTCGAATTCAGCCACTGCCTGGAGGAGACTTCTAGCCGCTGGTGCTCTGTTCGTTTCCGCGGTTTCTCCAATTCAACGCCACGCGAATTCCGGAGCAGTTCCCTTCCGAACGGGCCTCGGACCGCGCGCGATCTTTCGTCCCTCTTCCCTATCTGTCCGCACCCCTTACACGCATTTACGCTCACGTTCTGTACATTACCACACATGTCAAGACACCAGACGGGGACGTGAAGCTTGTTCCAACTGGGGCGATGACACTTGGTTGGGGAAACACCCGCTTCTTACGACGCAGCAGACTCATGCGACAAGAATACTCCAATGAAAATGCCACTCGCCACTAAATGTTTGCTGTTCAAGTGTTGTGTTATAAATAATATTTTTTCTATTCTTGATATATCAAAAACTGTTTTACATGAATATATACACGCCACTGTGTTATTGCAGAATTTATAGAGAATGTTGTTCGTAAAATATTTCATTTGTGGTATCTTCATCTTAGCAGAGAGTATTACAGTGTTCGTCGTTTCCTGCACCCACGTTGACGTCTGACACATCCACTTCATCAAGATTTCCGGATGCAATCGCTTCGTATGTAGAATCTTAAATTTTTCTCGATCTTTGTCTTCTTTGTCTTTCAAGTGGTGTCCGGTCCCATATTTTCAGCGACAGTTGAACCTCTTCCGTTCTTCATAGGTGTCCATAACCCATCTGCCTCTTGGTGTCCATAACTCTATGCTGTCAATTGCATCCCTTCGCAAATTAATTTTCTGTTTTATGTCTTCATTTGGGAAGTTCTAATTTGAATTTTCTACTCGTATTTTCTTTCCAAGTAGAAATAACATTAATTTACATACCAATTTTCTTAATATGCCTAAACGTACAAGGATACCAATACGTTACGCAGGTTGAAATTTCACCGCTCGCTTTCACTCCATGGTTCCAGATTATCCGAATGATAAATCACACAGCATGGAGCGAAAGTTCGAGTCAGCTCGTCCTCCAGGAGCTTATAGAGAGTAGTGATACAAAGCCTGACGCGCGATGTTTGGGTAAGCTGCTTTGATGAGCCAAAATTGTAAAGCAGTAACTACTAGGGCGCTGTTATTCGCTCGTAGTCGACCGTGTTGGTATAGCATAAGTGAAGATGGAGACATCAAGATTTCCAGTTGAGTTACTCCCTGGGGGAAACGATATTCTCTAAAATGTGAAACCGGTTACCTGTCAACTCTAGATGACAATCAATGCAACCAAATACACTTTTCACTATTACAATAATTTTTATACATAAAGGTTCGCACTCATTTCAATTTCCAAATTTTTCAAGACTCGTTAGAGTTAAAGTATGTGAAGCAGAAATCCCTCACTTTTAGATACTAAAAAATGTTAAAAAATATTGTAAAAAATATCGACCATGTATTTCAGTCCCGATTTCTAAAGTAAATGATATTACAAAAAAATTGAAAGTAAACCTTTGTGTTGATTAAAAGGTTCTGTAAATATCCTGTTCTAAAAAAGTTTGTAAAATATTTTTGAGCATAGTTACTATGGCAAATTCTATTGGACATGATTTTTACGATTAGTTGTAGTGTTAATAAACAGATTATTGGTAACACATGCGCTGATTGGCAAAAGTGTCGATATTTTTCAAAGTTTATCATAGGTTTTGGCATATACACTTAGCATTGATGAAAGCATTTTGGTAAAAAAAGTTGCAAGATTAATTACGAGTTTGCAATATAGGTATTATTTATTTAACGTAATGGGTACCTTTATTAAGAAAAAGTCTTTCCCACATTGTAGCCCAAAAAATTAGCATAGACTTTCGGAGTGTAAAATATTGACATTCAAGATATTAAATCCAAAGTATGTTTATAACATATTTTATACATACATATATTTATTTATGTTTTATTGTAATACATATTATACAATGAATATAGCCCACTCTAAATAAACAAAAGAAATTTAGCTTCTTACCAAAGTAACATTATTACTCCAATGCAAATTTATACTTTATAGGTTAAAAGTTAGCTTCGCATGACACAAGAACGATTGCCATGTTTCAACGCACATACACAATTGTGGAACCGGAGTAATTGCTTTTTCCGTTGAACGCTTTTATTATCTGATTTCACGTACTTACAATAACTACGACTTGCAAAAATATTTTTCTTTGCCTTAACAGTTTACATTTACAGAAATTCATCAATCTTTTCATTACAAAAGAGATTTAATCGTCGAAAATGCAACAATTTGCAGTTGTGTTTAACTTTCATTTCATTTTCAAATTAGAGGTACCAGAATACCACATACTTTTTCGTATTATTTGTAACAGTTACGTAATATTATAATGTTTCACATTCTAACTTACTAATACTTTAGAAATACTTTTGCCTGAGAAATAAACGATATCAATCAAAATTACACTAAAACTGTTCACCTATTGAAAAAATGTGATCAAGAAACAATTTTAGTTTCCAATGTTGAAAAATGTATTAAATTAATAAAGACATTTCTTGCTTTACTGTTTCCGTTTAATATCACGTTTGAAGAAAATTGGGACTGAAGTCACTACAAAGCTTAAAATTAATCAATTAACAAAAAACTACTATTTTAAAATAGTTTGTAAAAATAATTTAAAAATTTAATTTTGAAGAATTTAAGACAGGTACATCTGTCCTCAATAATGATTTGTATGAGAATATCGGAAAAATTGAAACATTTTCAATTTTTCAAATTTGAGAAGTATTAATGAAAATGAGGGAGTGGCGGAATTAAAGAAAAAAGTTATTACCATTTTTGATAAAATGTTGATTACATTCTCGTAAGAAATATATAAGGCGTTTATTATATGTAATACAGATACAGTTATTATTATTATTAATATTAAAATTTTAAAGTTAATTTTGCCTAGAAGAGAAGTCTAGCAGTTATTGTGTTATTTTCAGTCAGTGAGAATATTAAGTCTGTACCTGAAACCTGTGAGCAAGCAACGAAGAAGCTATGAATGATCTCTTGGTCTTCCGTGAGCTTTCTACAGCGAGCGCAGAGATTCGCATCGCACAATCCATCTCCATCCAAGGCGAAGGCCGCTGGTCATTTGCAGAAGCTCCACACCGCCCTAGCGCAGTTGCTCAGCCGCTTGCTTGCCCAATAGCTCACCCTCGACCCCCACCGCCTCACCTGCTCTTTCGCCTGCCCTCTCGCCCTCTTCTCTACCCTTTCGCCTCTCCTCTCATCTGTCATTTCGCCTGCCGCCTCAGCTGCCCTATCACCTGCCCTCTCACCTTCCCTCTCACTTGCCCCCTCATCTGTCTCTCGCCTCCTTGTCCCCTGATTTTTTACCTACCTTTATTTTGCTCTCTCATGTGCCATCTGGTCCGACTTTCGCTTATCATCTTACCAGCATTCTCACTCATCCTCTCACCAGCCCACCCGCCCATCCTTTAGTCCACCTATCTACTAGTCCTCTATATCATCTTTCGTCCATCCATTCATTTATTACCTCACCCATCCCCCATCCTCCTGCCCGTTCTTTCTCGCGCTCTGTCATCCGTTTTTGTCCCACACTCCCGCCCGTCCTCTCTCCCGGTCTCTCAGATGCCATCCCTTCCGCCGTCCCTTCCGCGATTTTACTGCTCTCCTCACCTAACAATTCTACTTTCTCCATCTCTTCC
>BOPP01000196.1:339904-351073 GCA_017312745.1 Gryllus bimaculatus | reverse complement strand
ATGGGGGGGGCGCGGGCCGCGGCGAGCCGGGCGGGCGTGGCGTTGCTGCGTGTTGCGTAGACGCCAGGCAGTGTAGCTGGCGGAGCGAGAAGGTAGTGGGTTGTGGAAGGGGAGCGCCGACAGTCGGATGGGAGCGGGCAATGGATACAGGCTGCGAGGGTGCAGTGAGTGTCGGGTGGTGGGCAACGGACAGCGGGCGACGGGCGAGCGACATGGGCAAGGCAAGATCTGTGGGCGATGCACAGCGCGATGACGGAGAGGCGCGACGGGCTGCGGCGACCGTCAGCGGCACGGCAGCGGACGTCAGGCATGGACGCATGGGCACTGCGACGGGAGGCGGGCTACCGGCTGCAGCGAATGGCCAGCGAGACGGATGTCAGCCACCAGGCGGGGTGGGGGAGACGATGACGCTTTGGGCAGGAGGTGTGGAACTGACTGGCAGAGGAAGGTGAACGTGGGAGACGCCGGAGCCCTATTCGAATGTGAGTCCGGCCTCACAGCGTAAGCGACGGGCATGAACGGTGGCAGCTCTGCCAGCGCGGACGTTCGCCCGGACATGTCGACCGGAGCCACCAGCGCACGATTGGAGTCATTGAACTTTGAACGTTGAACGCGATAACGTTTTCGGTTTCAGTTTTTGCGATACGAGTAAAAACAAACTATATCTCATAATTTTCAGAATGTTGCTCACAAAACTTTCATCACCGAAAATTATTATATTATATATATAGTATAATATATATATATATATATATATATATATAATATATATATTCATATTTTTCAGGTTATTATTTTCATAAGTTATTCGCTTCGGTCTCATCATGACTTGAACCTGCTTATTTTATATAGTTCTCTTATGCTATTACAGGAAAGTCATCAGCCGAAAAAATTGTTTCATTCTATTATCCATTTGTCTCTAATTGCTCAATACTTGTTGTAAATAATTACAGAGTATAAGATAAAAGTCCTGGAAAAAAATTCTCCGCACATGGAGGAGTGCAGGGCTAATTGTATATTTGCTAAAATAAAATAAAAAGTGGATGTGAATGAAACTCATCTCGTAGTGCTTCACATGTCTACGAACGTCGGCCAAGTAACTTTTTTGATGTAGGAATCTATCTGGTAGAAAAATTAAAAGTATATCATCATTTGGATAATCATTCTGCGACCTTTCTGTCAGGGCTAAATGCGAGACGAAATCAGGGCGACAGTTAAATCAGCGCGAAATAGTGTCATTTTTATCCACCCTGAGGAAGGTCGCAGAATGGCGCCGAAACGTCGACACCTGTGCTTAGGACGCAGCCGCCAAGTCAATACTGTCTGCGGCGCGAAGCCCACTTTTATGTTAAGAAAGTAAAACCGATCTGACGCGGCTCTACTGCTCTGTGTCTGCGAGCGCTACCACAACATGACGTGGCACGGTGGGCCGTAAGGACGGCCTCATCTTGATCCGCGAGATGGCGACCGAGGTCAAGAACATGATGGACATCAAGATGAACGCCCCGTCATGGTGATGGTTAACGTCTTTCGTCTACACCCTACACATCTCTCTTCGCTGACAAACGAGTATCCCAATGCGATAGACATTATTTATTGTTCTTCTAAAGTGGGCATTGTTAGACAGGACTTTCAGACTGCAATATTCTCGTAACGCAAAAGATTCGTTCACGAGTTATGTATATTAATAGCAGTATAGTAAAAAATAGCGGCTGAAAATATGACACAAATTGGAACCCAAAGTCGTGCCTAACAATTACTTTTGTGGTTTTACATTTACATGACGGAAATAACGCACTTTCTCACGTGTCGAGCAGTATACAACATTTACTGACGCATTTAAAAAATTGTTAATGTTTATTAATTTGAGTGAGAAATATTGTGTAGATATTAGTCTAACGCTTCTACTGAAAAAATTAATAAATATCGTTCACAGAACCGCCGGTATAAAGCATTTGTGATTAAAACAACCATCTTACCTTCTGCTTAGGTTTAAATTAGGTCCTGCCAAAAATGTCTAACCACCGATACGTTATTTAAATTGCCAGATTAATATTAACTGGCTGTTGTACATTGCCTGGTGAACAGTTAAAATACCATTTATTACATTTTATTTTTTTATACAGAATTAGTAGGCCAATACGTAACTATAAAGAATACAGTATAGATGCTTAATACTAACAAATATTCCTTCACATCAAATTAAAACATTACAATTTTTTTAAATGCGTCAGTAATGTTGTTATACTGTCGACCAAGGTAACTAGAAAATTGTGAGCATATTTATATTTTACAAGAAATATCGATCTTATCTGTCAAAATGAGAAATTAAAATACCAACAATGTATTGTAGGAGTGACCGACTTTGACGTTTTATTTCACCCATGTAAATATTTGTTGTTCATAATTATCAACTAGAAGTATTAAGTTTATTTATATATATTGCCCAAATTTTCTCAATACTAGACTCTCATAGTGTCAATTTTTATCTACATAAATATCTAACAAGTTCGCAGATTAAGGTTGAAAACAAAATCATCTGTGCTACCTTATGTTTCGAAGAAAGAACTTCAGTTGAGACAATATTGTTTGTACCAAGTCTCTAGTATCCTAAACAAGATGCCATCTGGCATACTTGTGCAAGAATAATGTTGTAATTATATCATACCATGGCACATCGCAATAATATCCGCCATGGATACCTGTTTGTCGCGAGAGAAGATTGATTGATAAGGAGGGTTTTCATTTATATGAGAGGAGAACTCCGTACCAAAACATACACACCCTTCCAAATACTAGCGCGTGATTCTTTCTCCGATTAATCGTTTACCCAATATGACATTGAGTGTTTACACTTTGCTAACCGTCGTTAGTAATCGCCATTCTTATACTATGGTCGGTAATTTTCCATCATTGACTGATGGTGTCCCGTCTATTGCTCCTGCTTTTAGCCACTTACTCCCCGAGAGCCAATGTCATGGGTTAGTCCTCAGCATTCCGCGCGCACTTACCCGCTGCCATAGCAACACCAGCGAGCAGAGTACAGCGTTCACCCACCGCAGTTTTAAGAAGTATTAAAGGTCTGCGTTTCGCCGTGCGCTATCACCAGAGCCATGAATATAAGCACGCAAGTGATACGCTCCATATTTTTCATTTCCAGTTTATCTACATCACATATAGATTTTCCAACCCTTTTTTCGTGTAGAGACCCTAGCAAAGTGAGCGACTTCGAGCCTACCATCTCGCATGTACATTCATAATGTACCTCGTTATGGAGAATGGCCGCGGATTCATTGCAGAAACTGTTCCTAAGTTATTCCTTTAGTGGTTTTTGACAATTGCTAAATAACGTTGAAGAAGCCGACTTGCTTAGGAATAATGTCATATTAATCACAAAATCCACGAAGAATCAGAAGAAAAAACAAACAAAAAACTGAGTTTTTCATTTCAGACCTTTGAAGACAGTATAAGACCGTTCTTTTCTAAGAAATTGATCAGTGTTGGTTATTCTTTGCATTCCTCTGTGAATGTGGTGGAAGTGGGGAATGATGATGAGATATGAATAATCTTATCTAATAAAAGTGAATTCAACGACATATGACCGACATCGACATCACAAAAAGTAGTGATGAATAGAGATTTTCACAGGCTCTTGTTCAAGATTGACGCAGTATCCTTGCAAAGTTTGGTAAAGATTAACATAACACAAATGCGGAATATAAATTATTTATATAAAAGTTAGTAGAGGTTCCACCATCATTATTTTTCGCCTGACGCTAAGTTTCTTGCGCCTGACGCTTGGTTTTTAGTATATTCGGTCAGAGATCAGTACCATTGTGGCAGAATTGGTATCTAATACGAGATTTGCTAGAGGCCAGTAGCAGTGCGTAAGATAAAATATTTAATGTAATAGCAATGTGCTGTAAAATAAAACGAATGAAAATTATAGTATTTTATTAAAATGTAAATAATTGCATTAAAATTAATAACCTTAAATACAGTGGTTTCACAAGGTCAGATGTGCACAAAGGCATGGCAACGATTGGTATTCTGCTATTGACAACATAACATGCAGCTCTACAGTTAACAACATGCAACAAAAGAACATAATTTGTGTTTTTAACCATCATGAACAACTTTTCTCAACGACTCTATGCAAACGATTCATCCAACCACCGTGTGTAACCACCGTGTGATACAATATGCAACCACCAAATGTAATCACCTCGTTGAATATCTGTCTGTTTATCGCTTGATGCTTATTGCAACCATCAAAAAATTGCATGCAATCACCACATCCATTTCCGCACCAAAATCGAAACACTATTTCCCAATCGCCTGTACAATCCCGCGCGCCAGACCACTCATACATACATCTCGTGCAAAGCGTCGCTGTTACCGGCGTGTCCTGAACTTCCAGAATCTTCTACCACACTTTAACCATCAACGACAGCGTGCATCGCAACCAAATCCTGCAACCACTTCATTACTATCGACGCAAATCGTGCACCACGTCGCAACCAACGAGACCAAACCACCGAACCCAAACCACTCTGCACAACCACCGCATACAATCAATGCAGGCGGCTAACGCATTCAACCAACCCGTGCAATCACCCTATGCAATCAGTTCTCTTTGGCCATCTCTTCCATTTTGTCAACCTCCTCTTTTTTTCTTTTTTTCTCCACAATCATTATTTAACCCGCCTCCTTTTTCCAGATAACTGGTCTTCAAAAACACCCGCCCTCCAAGTCCCCATCACAGCCGTACAGTGCACTTCTTCCTTTGCAAATACGCACGCACGCACACTAGCGTGGGCGCGTTCTGGACTCGCTCAACCGGCCGTCCTGCTCAACTTCCCTCGTCCCCCTCTCCCAATGTTCACTGTTGCGTTCACAATAGTTGAAAGCACCGACCAACCGACCCTGCGGGCCTCGGGCGTCTTTTTGTAACTTTTTCCCGCTGCTTCCCAGCGACGGCGATTTCTGCTCCATTGTCGAACAGAAAAATGAATGCATGGCAATTATTATTTGATCAACTAACGGTGCCTTCCATATAGTTCACGTTTTCCTCACCAGTGACTTTAAGTGCTTTTTACAACCGCAACGTTCAAATGAATCGTTGACATTCACTTCGTCTTTCTTTCATGTGCTTTTATGTATGGCTTTTCGTCTATATAGAGGTACAGATTTTCAATAATAAAGGATTTTACAAATTATTTGAGAGAAAAGTCATAAATGAATTTTTTCGAAATCATCAAGCAAATTCAAACAAGGGACTATTTAACAGTAAATATAAATAAAGTAATCAATCTAATTGATTTTTATTGACATTTTTGTTACATTGTTATAATGCGCTAACTGTCTTGAACGTCTGACCCAAAATCACTTATGCTAATTTGGATAATAGTACCACGTTGATTGCACAGGTACGGTTGAAATAATAATTCATATTGTTGCAATAACGTTTGACAATGTTATGAAGCTGCAGAAAGTATCACTTACTAAATATAGTACATACAAGTATACCATCAATACATTTTCATTAACTAGGTTAACAATATATACTTGTATTTATAGAACAAATGTGTTTGTGTTCGTTTGCAAACGTTTGTCAGATTTAGGGATATTAATTGTTCCTTTGTTTCATTGCACTTGTCTATGATACGGAGTTTTTGGAGGCAATATGCTTCTTTCCATTACGTTTTAAAATTTCCAGAGCACGTTATTTGTTTTCTAAATAAAAAATCTGGAGAGTTTTGGTACTGCAGAAATGTTTTTATTGACGGTCTACATCGTAAAGTTATGATTAAATATTATATTAAAAATATAGACCTATTGTGTGAATTGAAACTTGTTAAATTAACACTCGAACGTCAGTGTTACTTGTTTTGAAATTCCAGGTTTGGCTCCCCCGTTGCCTCGTATCGAAAGATCTCCAATCGTTGTAACACTTCCCATACTTCTAACGTAAATTACTATTTTCGAATTAGTCCAAAAAACAAATTTAACGGACGATTAACAGCACATACATATATTTTTAGGTACAAATTGTAAGTGAATGTACAGAAGAGTATTTTTAACAATAACTGATATCTGGTATTGTATAAGTACAAAAAGTATTTATGAAGTCACAGTAACCATCGGTTTTGTGAATGTAAGAGATATTGAAAGTCCTTGGTCCAAGCTGCAATTCATTTCCGCAGCCGTCGCCTGTCCTCAAGGGTGTGGCAGGGATTTGCGAGCAACGCTCCTCTCGCAGCTTTGGGAGGCTCTCATTTAATGAGAATCACAAGGATTCCTTAATTTGGTGTGTGTCTTGTCAACACGCTCGGAGAATATTAATTATACAATTTCGTGTTGAACTTGTAGCGTCTCTTCAACTTAGCTGCCCTAACTCTGTACTTGAATGGCGCTCGGTAGCACTAATGCGTCCCCGGAGCGCGGAGGCGTTTCGGAGACGCCAAATTATTTATGAATGTTCCGGGTAATTGAAGAGTAATGTAGGCGAGCGGGGACACAACGGCCCCCTTGGGAGCGCACTCGCTCGCGGCGTCACGGGCGCCTCTCCCCCCTCCTCGGCCCAGGAGCCCTCCAAAGAGGCGGCAAAGAGAGCAGAAGGTGGAAGGAGAAAGAGGGTTCTGCAGGCAGGCAGGCGGGCACGCGCTGCAGGCAAAAGATGACTGCCAAAGGGATAAAGTTTGCCAGTGGTGGAGAGCTGTCTAACGACCTGACGCGAATCTTGGGAGGCGATGGGAAGAAAATTTATTGGAGTGAAAGCAAGACTCCCCCAGTGAAATGAAGCGCGTTTTCATTGTGGAGGAGGAAAGCCGGAAATGGAAGGGAATGGAAAGTGGTTGAGAAGGAAAACGTGAGGCTGGGGATCTGAATGAATGTAAGAATCTGCTGAATCAGACAAGTAAAAAACGAAAAATGTGTCAAGGAATATTTGTTTAGAAAACTATTTCTACATCTTCGCTATTTTCAATTCATATTTAAGCATTGCTTTCGTTTTTAATCTGAGGTGTTTCTCATTTAAATTTGTTTTTTTTAATTAAAAGTGTACCGTCTCTCGTACCATCATTTTCTTAAGAAAATATTTAATATTTAAACTCATCAAAAATTAAAATAAAGTGCAAGGGCTGACTTTTAAAAAGAAATCAAAAAAATGTGACCTCTGAAAGAATGAATTTAAAAAGAACGAATTTCTCTCAAGAAAAAAAATAGAAAAATATTTCAAACAAAAACAACCCTTTCGTTCAAGGAAACACATGCTTTTATGCAATTGAAAATGCAAAGAGTAAAATTAAAAACCTAAAATAAAGTTCAAAAATGTACTATTTCCTGTACAAAGTATATAAGTTAAAATGTCATATTGTGAACCAATTCTACAAAATAATAAAAATGTTTGTTTTCAATAAAACTATTATTCCTATTAATAACTACCATTTCTATATATTGCCGTTTTACAAATCTTTAAATCAGAAAAACATAGAAAGGAACATCAAGTAACTGATTGGTAGAAGAAATAAACGATTACTGATAAAAGGAAAAGTTCGGAACTAAAGGTGAACTGCCTAACAGGCAGACAAACTTGAGAAAAGATAGAAAGAAAATTTATCGTAGTAGAAGTAAGACTTCTTCTACGCCGATGAAAGGAGACAAAAGTTCTCTGTGGAACAGGAAAACGAGATATCGAGAGATCGAAAAGAAATCATGGTTTCTGGAATTTGCAAGTCTCTCAGAGTGTCTTGAACTAGGAGTGTGTGTTTTGATAGAAATTATGAGTAAAAGCTTCGGAAAGATAATGTATTGCTGCAATTTTAGTTTCGTGAAACTATAACCAACAATAATGTAAACATGTAAGGTTATTAAAAGAGTTGAGAGCAGAAGGAACAAAATAATGTTTATGACTACAGCATCAAGGTTCGTATTTTTTACTAAGAGATTTATATTCTGCACTTCTGTATTAATTTTCTTCCCGCAAATGTAAACAAGTCAAACTTCCTTCAAATAAGTAGAATTTTTGGAACAATGAACATTCGAATTCAGGTTTCTTAGGACAATAATCTGAAGAATCCATAAATATTTAATATGTTTACCAAAAACGCTAATAACTAATCCTTAGTAATACGCAATTTTTCTTTAAAAGAATATTTTGTTGAGTGAAGTCTAAACAGTATAATTTTTATCAATTATGAAATAACTGATGATCAATTTATGATTTTTATGATTAATTGTATGACCTATGTATGATTTTTAATTTTCAATTTTTTCTTAACAGACTGATAATATTTGATTATTATATGTTAAAATTTGTTTAAAATTATTTAAGGTTAACACCTTGTACGTGACATAAATAATTTATAACATAAGTTTTATGGTTCTACACGTATATTACCGGTAGTGAAATTTAAAAAGATATTTTGAGTATTAAAATAATTGTATTAAATTGGTTTGCAAAACACTTATGTATTTTCGAGAATGTTACGTACTGAAGACAATACTACACATAGAGAACGAAATGTCCATTTTAAAAAAATAAAAGAAAGACTGGAATCATCGTTTATTTCATAACTGATTGAAATTAATTCACTGAACTCTCTATATTTTTTAGCTTACTTTTGTTCTTAAATCTTATTTAAATTTGAATTTTACATTGGTAGGTTTCTCTCGCATTCCAATTTCCATTTCGACCTATCACAGATGTCTTCTGCAATTTACCTTTCTTGACCCCGCATTTTCTACTTCATCTTTTACCGTACTTCTAGGACGAGTTTTCTCATTTAAGTCTTGTTTCTCTTCTGTGTGGAGTTGGTTTCCAATGCCAGCGCTTTTGAGGTAATTGTTTTCACCCATTCTATTTGAGTGACATACTTTTTAAGTATTTTAATTTCAGTTGTATTAATAATATCGAGTCTGACTTCTGCTTCGCTCCTTATTTTATCATAGTTAACTTTATCCAACACGACTTGTAGTCTGAAAGAAAACTTATTTTCAATTCAAGACACATCTCATAAACTTGCAGTGATCACTTATTCCACAAGAAAAGAGGAATTTGACGCCAGAGATAAACTTCTGTCGAACGGCAAGGTCCAGCAAGAACAAAGTCCATTGCGCCCGCGTATGTGCCTGCTATTCGGGGGTGGTGTCCCCGCAGCCTTCGTGGAAGCGGGCTCGGGGCTCGTGCTGCGAAGCCACGTGGCGAAGGTGGGCGGCGGCGGGCGGACGGACAGCAGCGGAAGTTGGGAGCGGATGGGTTCGGAAACCGCAGAGGGAGTGCGGTCAGCGCCGCCGGAAGAGGGCAGCGCCTGAGCCTCTGAGAGGAAAGCGTTCGCAGCCGACCTCACAGGCGCCACACTGGCGCGAAGCACGGGCAAAATACGCGCGGACGGAAGACTGGAGGTGCAGTGGGAGCTTTACTGCACAGTCCCTTACTCTTTTTCCTCTTTCATTCTCTCCCTCCCTCTCTCTGCTTCTCGCTCACTCTTCTCCCTGCCCCTCCCTCTCTCCCTCCCCTATCGTCATCTCCCTCTCTCCATCTCTCTCCCTCTCCGTAGTGTAATGCATGTTTTTCTCTCCCACTCGTATGCCTAGTGCATGTGTACCGAGCGATGCACTCACGGGACTAATGCCTCTACTAGTTGGTGTGCCTGGAATAATTAAAACAATCAATCCGTCTCCCTCTCTCCATGTCCTTCGTTCCCTCTGTTGCTTCTTCTCCCTCTTTCCTATTTACTCTCCCCTTCGCCCCTTCTCACTCTCTCCTTCTCTCGCTGAATCTCGCTTTGTCTCCTTCTCCCTATCTCTATAGCTCTTTTATTCTTCTGTCATTCCTCCTCTTTCATTTCCCTTCTCACTCCCCTCTTTCTTTCTCCCACTCCCCTTCCACTCCATATCCTACTCGTCATCCAACTTTCATCCTGCTACCCATTCGACTCTCCCTCCAACTCCTTCTCTCATACTGTCTTTCTCTCATTTCCTTCCCCTCCCTCTCTCTCTCTCTCTTACTCACTCCCTCTGTCCCCCTCTCTTTCACTATTTAAACGTGTCCAATTTTCAGGCCCGTAAAGGTCTCGGGAATGAAATTTTTGATGCATTCAGATTTTCGACACTTATAGGATATGCTTTGGCCAATGGTCAATGGGCCATTTGAGAATGAGATCAGCGCATCGGTTTTACCCTTAGAAATGAAAGTAAAGTCAGGACAGAATGATGCTTCGCGAGTGGTTCGTAATCCTTTGTACATGGAAGTGCTACAGTATTCCTCTGGAATACAGGGAACAGAAACCACCTGTTGAAACAGATCACCTACCTTCGTAGTTGACCTAGGCAAGGGCCTGGTCTCGCTGATGTTCAACGCACGTAGCACATTAGTGGTACCAATAACAGTTCTAACATGTTATCTTCTAGTAAATAATGCCACTTCGCCGAAAAATTTTACCACCGGAGAATGAAATATGTACTTCCCAAAATGAAATAAATTTATTCAGTTTAGCCTTGAAGGAAATCTATTACACAGAAAGCATGTTGTAAAAAAGTTCCTGGGTACAGTTTTTGAGTTTGTTCACACGGACACACATTGAGGCAGACAGGTGAGCGAACGGTCAGAGTTTTTCGAAAGGAAAATGTTTCATGCCTGTTAACTACTCCTAAAAGGTGCAAGCAGTCCGCCAAACAGAAGTACGGTGGTGACAAAATGTCAAACGTACAGGCAGAAGTGCAAGCACACAAATAAGTAGACGGTCAGGCTTTCAACCAAGCACACGAACTGGCAGACTGAAATGCTGACGGATAGGCACAGAGATAGGCAGTTGAAACATACAAACGAAATTTGCAAGCGGGATACTCAGAAGTGGCATATGGACGTGACACGCAGACTTTACACGCAGGCGGAGCACACACAATCGAACACAATGATAAACTAGAAAAATGGCGACCTTTTTCGAACAGTTTTGTATTATCAAAGACCCCACAAACGTCTACAATTGATGGAAAATTTTTTGCGACTTGTATTTCCTTCAACATCTTGAGATCGCTAAAACTCATTGTTTAAATTCAAATTGTTACATTGGCTATCCTCAAGTTCCAACGAAATGTGAAGTTAACATACAATGTAGGCTTTCACGGCCGGTTTCCATATCAAAATCAGTTGTTTCCGGGCTTGAA
>BOPP01000196.1:222646-278998 GCA_017312745.1 Gryllus bimaculatus | reverse complement strand
CCCCGCTCTGTCCCTCAATGCCCCGCCCTGCACCTCCCGGCCCTGCCCTGCCACGCCACGCCCCGCCACCGCGCGCCCACCCGCCAAACGCCTCCTTCCTCGCGGCAGCCCAGTGCTCCTCCGAGTCGTTACATATACGACCTCCCCGGGGCGCTAGCGGCCTCCGCCGACGCCGCCGGCGCCCAAATGTCCCCCCTGGCCCGAGGGGAGGGGCGAAGAAAGATTTTGTGGGGATTTTTTAAAGATCGTATAGCCTCGAGCCAAGACGAATATATAGAAACGGAATAACTGCGACAGCCGTGCGTTTTGGTATCTTTAAATGACTTACGTTTCCGAGTTCATATTTACGTGCAAAATAAAATTTTGGATCGGGATCCGAGACACGTGTTACGTATAGTGTTATTAATTTTATGGCATTTTCATTCGTTTCTACGGTTGCAAAGTATACGGAATTTTGGAAAGTGACGAGATTGTGGCGTAACCTTCTATTGACATGTTTTAATCCGATTCGTTGATGTAAATAAACAATAGTGTAAAATGAATAGAATGTATACAATTATTTCGGTAAACTAAATAACAAGTATTTTAGTCGCTTAATTTACATATAGCTTGCTCAATGATTTGAAGAGTAAATCAGTGCCCCCAATAAATTCATTGCACTGCTTCCACAAAAAGGGATATTATTGTATTTCTATAATATTGTATTGGAAAAAAATGTTGTCTTAACACAAGCACTTGCTTCTTGCCCTTGCTTCCAAGTTTAGAAAACTATAAATTCAAAGCGGAAAGTAACACCCTTAATAAGTTCTCTCATCTCGGTGACATTGTTAGATATTAAGAAAATGTAATTAATAATGTAAATATATTTCTTATTAAAATTACTAAACTCGTGGCTGAGAAATAAAAAGAAATAATCATTTAAATAATACAAACATTGTATTCAGTTTTGTTAATGGAGTAAAATATTTACTTTTTTCACATTGCTAGATCGAAAGAATTGATAACGTACGCGTAACATTATATCTTTTACTATTCTGCTTCATACGTATGTTAATGAATTGAGAGAACTCTCAATTACTTCTTTTCACGAAATGGAACTAGAAATGCACTTGTCCCTTCCTTGCTTTGTGCGGCGCATAAACACGCGTTTGAGTTAAACGCCCCTTAGGCGCCTTTTGTTCCCAACACTTTGAATAATACATCATTTCCGTCGCGCAACTCGGAACTCGTGCTCGTGGTGCGCAAACGCCCAGCGGCGCTCCCACGCGCAGTTGCGCCCCCCGGCCGCGCTCATGAAAGGGGTAATTCTTTTCACTTAGGGCGCGCCGCCACCTGAGCCTCCATCCGCCACCTCGCACCGACCTTTCTCCTCCTGCTCCTGCCAACGCCTCCTCTACACTCCCTGCTTCCCCGCCATGCTCCTCCCCGCCTTGCTCTTCTTCTTCTTCTTCCTCCTTTCTGCCTACGCATCCTCCCCCTTCTCCCAGCTCTCCTCCCCACTTTCTCCTCCCGCTTTACTCCTCCCCACCTTACTCCTCCCTGACGTAATCTTCCCCGCTTTACTCCTCCACGACTGCTCCTCCCGCTTTACGCCTCACCATGTTACTTCCCTCCTTATCTCTTCCCTCTCTACTCCGACTTGATTTTCTCCTCCCCGCTCTACTCCTCCCTACCCTGCTCGTTCATTCTACCCCCACCCACTCCCCCTCCGTAATTTTCTTTACTCTACTCCTTCCCGCCGTGATTTTCATCTTGTAACTTCACACCTTGCTTCTTCCCGCCCTACTTAACTCCCTACTCAATCTGGCTTTGCTTCTTCCCACTTCTCCTGCAAGCTCCTCCACATCCAAGTATCCGCCCCGCTTCTCCTCACCCAGCTAATCTCCGTTCTGTCTTTCCCAGCCCAGCTCTTCCCTATTCCTATTCATCTTCGAGCTCTCCTACTCGCCATTCCAGCTCCCTCCCATCTCTTCCCCACTGTGCCAATCCCACCACGTTGATTCCCACACGCTCTTCCCCGTCATCCCCACCCAATTCCACATTTCTTCGTCTCGTCGTTCCCTCTTGGCTCCGCCTAGTTCCCCACCGAGCCATCACATCTCCCCGCCTCCTCCTTGTAACCCGCACTTCCTGCCCGCAATTCCCCGCTCACACCTTCCATAGTCGCCTTTCCTCTCCCTTGCCCGCCTTGCACCAGCCGTGCAATTCCTTGAGTGCTCGCACTTCTGCTGCTGCTGGAGCCGCCGCCGCTGTAGTTTGCAGTGCCCACGCAGTCGCAGGCGTTCTTTAACTGCCGCGTTGTCGCCTCCAATTAACTTGGAGTCGGACGCCCACTTCGCGTAGAATTGGTCTGCGGAAGGCTGAGATGCGAGGAGAAATTATTGGCTCACAAAGGTTTTTTGTGGCTGAAGGTGAGGTAAATAAAGATGAAACGTTTGTGTAATATATTGCGAATTTCTTTAAAATCATCGTTGTTCTCAATGATAAATTATTGTTATTGTAATTAATTTTAAATGAAAATATGTAGATGACTTCTTGGCTTTAAAAAAAGTAATTTTGTATAAAGTAATTTTCAAGTCCAAAAGTAATATAGTGGTGTTTCATTTCTTCTCATAACACCATGTTTACTTGAGTAACATATCAGTATTCTTAATGTGCTTTGTTCTGAGGTATGTCAACATTTTTGTTTTATTGGTTCCTGTTTCTGAATTGTGGAAAATTAAAAATTCGTCTCATTCTCCATTCTCTAACATGTAATGCCACTTTATTTCTTAAGGGTATTTCGTACTTATGTTCACGGTCTTACTTTGCTTTATGACTTCAACACGTTTTGGTCCAATCCTTGAGTAAATATGTTAATTCAACTCGTATAACAAAACTCATCATTCATCATAAAACTTTGATAATTTTAAAATATCCATATTATTATTTATATTATTATTTACTTGTGAAATATTATTTTCATCTTCTCAGACTTTCCCGATACAAATCCATTTGAAATTGATTTTTATATCTTTAAACCTTTGAATAAAATATTTTCAATCGCTTGAGACTTAAAACTCAATTGATCCGTGTTGAATTAGATTGAAAACTCGAAAACATGTCCGCGGCGTCGTTCAAAGAGCTTTATCGCTACGAACGCTAGACCTTGATGCAAAATCTAATCCAGATTATTGCTCGAAAAGTGTGGAAAAGTAAATAATTGAAGAAAATTTGCATGCCAAAATAGTCAACAACACTTTTCCAAATCACCATTTAATTCATGTTTTCTTAAAACCATGTAAACAAAAAACACACCTGAATAAATTATAAACCTCCTTCAAATACGATCAAGAAATAAATCAATTAAAATATTGCGATTATTGTGTAGTTAACTAATACGTTTCAAATCGTCATTTGATCCCACTTACATTCGGTTCGAATAAACAAAAAGAGAAATGCATGGCAACTCCCGTGTCTCCCCCGTTATAAAACCCACCATGAAAATAATGTTTATTTCTTTAAATCTTTGAATAATCTTTGAATATATTCCAGTGAATATATATTAATCTTTGAATATATTCCAATCGCTTGAAATTTAAAAATCCACTGACACATACTGAAGATTCAGAACTCGCGAAACAGGACCGAGGCGTCGTTCAAATGTGCTTCACCGCTCCCTGCGCTAGACTTTGATGCAACCTAACCCATATAACAACTTTAAAATATACGGAAAGCTCAATAAACGAAGAAAATCGACAAGCCCAATTAGTCATCAAGATCACCAAATCATTACTTTATTCGTCTTTCCTTAGAACTGTCTAAACAAAAAACGTACCCATAACTGAATTAATTATAAACGTCCTCGAAATACGGCCAAGCAATAAAGAAAAGAAAATATTTTAATTATTGAAATAGTTAACTAATATTTTCAAATCGTCATTTGATCCCCATTAGATTTGATCCGAATAAACAAAACATAAACACGCGGCGGCTCTACAAACGAAAGGTTAATTGCACCGACTGCGCTCAATAAATGAAGAACGCCAGCGACGCAGCGGCAGGGAAACGCGCGTGGGAGTGTGTGCGTGCGTTTCCACGCAGTTGATTGTTCCGACGCAGTGCGTCGAGCCGCCGCCCCCTCCGTCCCTACCCCTTCCCTCCCACGTCCCGCAAACCGACCCCGGATGTAGCGCCAGCATTACAGGATCGCAGATAACAGCTCATTAGAAGAACACCATCCGCAGAAGTAATGATGCTCAGTTTCCTATTACCGTCCTTATAAAAGGCTGTAAGTCTAGACTGTAATTGCTAGATTAATGGAGAGTCGTTTGGTGAATCAACAGTTGTAACTCGACAAAGAAAATTTTCCTCTTACCCCCTTTATTATTCTCTCGTGCTTCCATCGCTCTTTGCTCTTTCGAAATTTATTTACCTCGACTCGCGCGAACATCAGCTCTGCCGCTGCCGTCACTTCTGTTCCCGCGTCCGCTTCGCCCCCTTCCACACCCCCGCACTCGCCACCCCTCCCGCCTCCACCCGCGCCCTCGATGCCGTTCCAACCCCTTGCGCTCGCCCCGCCGCCCCGTCGCCGCCATTTCGCCCTGCGCCGGCGATAAAACGCGACCTTCACGTGTTGAAGATAACCGTCTCTTCAGTCACTGGGGCTTCCTGCTACGAGAGAGGCTTACACGTTTAGAGGTTCTCTTCAAACTTCTGACGAGGCCTGACAGGATTTATCTGTAATATGGATACCAATGTAAATACGAGTATCTTTCAATGCCTTTTTTCACTTTTTCTTGTAGTGTGTTCTACTTGCATTTAATAATTGCGGAATGATATATTTTGTAGTCACTAACAAAAAATAATACGTGTCCAAATACTGTTGAATTAGATTCATTGCATAACTTTCTTCAGAATTACATATACTGAAAGAATAGTACTTGTCTGGAGATTTTCAATGGAGGTTTTTCTGGAGGTTCCTTTCGAGGGTTTAATTTTAAGTCTAAAAAGTTAACTTTACCGTTCAATATTATTAAAAATATCGAAGAAAATATGTTGACTCACTTCTGCTGTGCTATTTGTGTCGTCTCAATAGCAAAGTCTATTGAGCTATCGTTTACTACACTGCGAAGTTGTGGCACTTCAGAACACCTCATCGATACCATCGTGTATCACGCGATCGGAGAACAAACACGAAACGCTTCTGTTGCTATATATTTTGCCTTGAAACAGGTACTAAAAGAATATACTCGAAATATTTAGCTAGAGCATAAAGTTACACATTCTCTAAACAACTAAAATAGAATTGTTCTCTTTGCAAGTCAAACTCATGATTCTCTTCAATAGCAGGTGTAGCGTGAACAGAGGGTATGTTTTGTAAAGAAACATTCATGCTTTAGTTACATCACAAGTTATTTTCTTCGTTGAATTCCAATTCTGGAGGTCTTCATGCACGAATGCTGACTTTGGGCTTCAAAACATTTCTGTATTCTTGACTTCTTCTCGTACTCCAATTGTGCCTCGTACTAGTATCTTTCATTATTCCTTGTTTTTCACAAACAATTTTTAATACATTTGAAATTTTTAAAAAAATGTGTGTGCTGAATTCCAAAATTTTGAAATTGACTACAAAAGTTAATGTTTTTGGGAAGTATAGTCTACATTGAAAGTGTGTTCATATCATTATAAATTCATATCATATAAATAGTTCATATAAGTCAGTTCATATCATTATAAACAACAGAAATGTTCAGAGTGAAAAATTAAACGTTTCGGCGTGCTTCACGTTTTCATTATTCTGTAAGAAACAGTTTCCCAGAATCTAGAGCAGATGATAGTTTCGGATATATTACAGTCGTTATAATAAAATGAAGATATTGTCTTTTTTATCTATATATCGAAGAGTTTATGTTTATTTCAAAGATTGAGCTTGACAATATCGCTCCTTTAATTTGCTTCCAATGTTTTAATAGTTATATTTTAATAAAATTAAAAACTTTCATGAGAAACATTCACAACTTACAAAACATTGGCATCAAAAAATTAATTATTAAAAAAGAGGCGAAACTCTCCAGGTTCTTTTTGGTAGTGCAATATTCAATTAGAAAATGCTCACATTAAGTGTACGTTGATATATCTTGCTCTAATGTAATATTTAGTATCCAGAACCCCTTAATACTTCTCTATTCACAAACCTCATTTGGACAAGATTACGCGCGGGGTATTTGAAAACTCACTATCAGAAAACTAAAAAAAGAAATATTAGATAAGAAACAAGATATAAAGAATCAGATAACATTTTATCTGAAATTGACTGTATAATAAATAGATATTTTACTCCAATACATTTAATAGATGGTCATAAATATAACACAAAAATCAGATAAATTAACCTTTTTATTGAAGTATACTTGATAAAAAATAGCGCTCCAATACGGCGATAAGTACACAGCGGCCACTACCAACAATCAGCAATACACGACGATAATTCGCTAATGTGAGCTACGTGTGGCATCTGATCCTCTGGCTTTCTCCAAAACGTTTCCGACAAACGATACAATTCCGATTGCAGCATTAGTCATCATTCTTTGTACATCTCACAAAATCCGACACTGTGAATAATGAAGAGATGGACGGACGTTTTAAAAAAACGTTGTTTTTGCACAAGAGGATCCCAAAATGTGTATTTTCGTTATAAACTTGAAATCAATTTTCAGTAGTATTTCATAATTTTGTCACCACATATTTTATTATTCTGTATATGCGTACCTATACGAAAAAGTAAAAATATTAAGGCGACATAGTACATTGTAAATTGATTACAATGCAATTTGGCAACAATCTACTCACGACATCCGCTTTCAAACTAATATAAGACTACATTTACTTTTTAAATTCAGAGTCGCCAAGCCCGGGAGCTGACTTAAGAGAACTATCCATTCGATTATGACATTACATAAATCAATGAATTTTGTAATCATTTTTTCTACTGATACTAGTGACAATATGCACATACGCAAAATAATGTCATGATACAAGACCATTTTAAGAGACACAGCATCATCAAAAGCCGAAGATTAGATTCGACAAAACCTTGAAGGACTGGACAACTTAATTTAGTTTCCATTCTCATATTTCCGTTATTTCGATAATATATTATCTATTCATAATATCCTGACATTCCCTTTACTTGCGTGTCTACACATTAGACCCAATGCCATCTTTACTTTTCTTTCATTCATTTCCTTGAAAGGTTTTTATGATACTTGGTCTAAAACTTGTTACAACTGCTGTATTTGTGTTAATTTTTTTTAATTCCTGGAAATTGCAACAGGTTCAACTACACAAACTATGAAACCCCACGTCCCTAGTCTCTACTGCAGTTACAGCAAAATGCCGCGATATTACTCCACTCGACGATTCGTGTGGAAATTTTGAGGTATCAAAGAATATCTTTATTTTTATTGACATCCTTGAAATATCGTAAACAGTCAAACTCTGTGCCACGAAATCTAATGTCACGTCGTCGGCATCGTTACCGTCATAACGTCGCAATTCGTTTAGACTGTTGCGAGCCCGGAAGAATATTTTCAATTCCTTTTATTCGTATCCTGTAAAATAGAACCGGTCAAACTACGTACACTAGCATACCCAGTGTGACGCATAGTTGCCGCCGTTGTGCCACGGCGATACAGCGGAATGAGGTTGATGTGTGAAATAATTAATACGCCCGCGCTGTCGTTAACGGGGCCGGAGCGTGATCTGTGGCGTCGTTAGGAGCACCTCCTCCCCCTTCCATGTTTTATCTACCGCGTCGCCTTCCCCTCCCCTCCCCTCCTCTCCCCTCCCCTCCCACTCTGCGCCGTCCCCGCCGCCTCCACGCCTGGAACCGGCGCGCCGCCCCCGACGCGACGTTCAAAGCGCCCCACACCCCGCCCGCACAGTGGGGCGGAAGACGGCAGGAGGGCGCGCAGATTAATTCCTATAAATTCGAAGCTTGCATCGCTAACAAAAAATGTAATATAAACAGCAGTTGCGGGAATAAAACAAATAAACTAACTTTTTCCACAACAAGAACCGGCAAAGGTGACTCAGCGTATCAATTGATGTCATCACAGCGCCTCTGACCACGAGTTTCTAGGTTTCTAGTCCCGACTGCGGCAGGATTTTTTGACACTGCCTAGCCAGCTATGACGAGTTCAGCCGCAATCGGGAGGAGAATTTTTGCGGCCGGCTGCTCTGACCGGTAATTTCTTTTGGTTTTACCCGATTAGCAGCAGGCGAATGCGGAGCAGTACCCTATCGAACGGCCTACGGACCGCGCACGATTTTTCCTTCCTCTTCCTTGTCTTATGCTCACCCTTATTTGCACACTTACACTCTCGTGCAATACACTAACACACTTGTCGAGAAACTAGTCGGATGTTTGGAGCTTGTCCCGGCTGGGGCAGTGACCCCCTGGTGGGAGATACCTGTTTGAATAAAATCTCCGCACGCCGACGAATGTCGGCGCCGGATCTCGCCAGCCAGGGGGCCATCTCCAGAGATGAAAACATACACTACACTCACGGGACTAATGATCTTCGCTGTTGATGCCCCTGGAATCACTAATCAATTATTCAATCAATCCACTCCAAGAATGTCGCTTTCATATGGCATTTCGGTGAGAACGCTTCATTTCTGCACAACAGTCAAATTTTGATGTTTCGTAATGATCACAAGATTGTGCTTATGAGGCTCAAATGCTAAGAATACATCAGACTATAGTCATAGAGAAAATCTTATTGAACCGCGAATTGATGAATTTATTAAATCGACAACAGTCTTGTATCAGCACGATTGTTCGCTACCTCTGTATCTGCTATAGTCGCAGTGCAAGATGCTCGTCATGAGAGACGACGACAAAATTCAAAAAGAACTGAATATTTTATACAAAAATGTGTGCCTACGAGTGCATAAAGGTAAAAGAAATATTATAGATAATATTAAGTTAAACTATATATTGTGTATTTTTACCTTGGACCAGTCTCAATCTACATAACTACGGAGAAATCAGCCGACCTGAGTTACCGATGCTTGCCGGGGGGAAGCTCCCTAATGAACCATGTTGAAAATATCGCAAGATCGAGTTTCACCTTGGTTGTGAATGTCTGTGCGTGTCCATTACTGTTTCATAATTTACTTCTTCTTTGTATTGTAGTTGAACTCACGAAAAACATCTCTGAAACTGTTCCTTGAATTTTGAACATTCAAAAGTACCCGAAATGTATTTGTCATACAAGCATATCTCAACATCATTGCTCTAAAAGGCAGGTTTTAAGTTGGTCCTTAGGTGTTTCAATCCTATAAACATTAAAAAAATCAACGTAAAATTAACTCGTGTCTTTATTTACCGATTTGATGTTTCTGTTAACTTTCAACATCTCTATTTGTAATGACAAGTTTCCTATAGTCACTTGCAACGTTATTTCCTCTTTCTACGTGAAATTAATGATATTATTGAAGCTTCCATATTGTTCTATCGGGTTCTTTTTGTGTTACTGATGTCTAAGGATAATTTCAATTTTCTTTTGTATATTAATCGTTGTAATTCATGAGTTTCAAATAACTGTAAGTGAATGGTACTATTTTCTTTTATGTTCATAACTCCATCTCGTAAAGTCTCTACTTTCTATCATACACAATAATATTAATGTAAACATTTGAGCGTAGTATTTATTATTAATAAATAAGGTTTCTCATCCGAATTTACCTCGTATTACGACTGCTGAAGATTTTGAAGTGAACATTTTGAAGGTAGGCTGACGGCTATCGTCAAATGTTGAACGGTAACGGGCTACTGGTAGTAGCAAGTGAACAGACTAATCGTTCAGCGAAGGACTAAGAACCTCGAAGTACTTTAAATACCATCTTGTCCGCCACACATTCTACATGAAGTGCAAAGGATATGGAATATCGGTGTTCAATTGTAGAGAGCAAGTGATTTGTGAGCGTTGCTACAAGACGTCAAGTACTTTTAATTAATATTCCTCTGTAAGGTACGATCTCACATGTAAGTTCTAAGGCATCTTTTTACAAGAAGATGTATTTGCGATTTTGATCCAAGCGCCACGGCGACTCCGTGGCATCGAAAGTATTTTCCCTTTCTCACTTGGCTGGTACTCGTACGGTAAGATTGCTTCAGCTATAAATACTGTCACACAATTAGTCTTACACATACAATCGTAAGTAGTCCAGTCAAATTGTAGCCTAGACTACAAGAGATGTTTATAAAGATGAATCTTCACGGAAAAATATCTATTCCAAATGTTGGCGAACCCACTAACCTTCCGAAATTAGGCAGTAAAGCCGTTTCCACTTTATTATTTCGTCAACCCAAGTCAATATAAACTGTCTTACGCTGTCTGTAGAGTTCTAGAGAAGTCCTAGAGTTCAAATTCCTACTCTGGCAAATTTTCGACACTAGCTTCATAGTTCGATCAAACTCAGTCGCTGTCTAGAGAATTCTAGCGACCGCCTGCTGAAATCGCTAGTTTTCCGTGGCTTCTCCGATCAAAGCTAGGCGAATGCCGGAGCACTACCCTGACAAACGGACCCAAACAACGGGCCACGCGTAAGCTTTCTTTCCTCCTCCTTGTCCTCTCCTCCCCTTTGCCTCTCAAAGCTGGAGCGGAGCCCGGCTGAGGAGTTCCCAGGAGGTGAAAAATCCAATTAACCTTCTTGACCGGATTTCACGATCCAGGTTAAAGGAAAAACCGCCACCTCTCATCTGTCACATGCACTACACTCATAGAACGAAGGATCAAAGTAGTTGACCAGCACATAGATTCTAAGCACTCACTCACTCTTCGAACGGTATAACAATGATTATCCGTCGCCTTTTTTTGGTGGGGGGGGTGAATGCACCTTTGTTGCATTTCGACCCACTGCGCCGCCTCCTCTCCTCTCGTGTGTGCCGCCGTGGCTGCTTCTCCTCGCCTCGCGCGCCGCCATTGTGTGTTCGGGCTGGCAGTTCACAACTCGACCACGCCCGCGCCCGCGCCCTCGCCCCCGCCCCCGCCCCCTCGCGCCCGCTGCTCCTCCGCGCCCTCGCCCTCGCCCTCAAGAGGCTCTCTTCGCCCTTCGCACTGCGTCGCTTGCCGCTCTCGGCGGCCCAGCCGCGCCCTGCCAGCCCTTGCTCTGGTTGCCCTCTGCCCTGGAAGCATTCCTCCCGTTTTACGGGCCCTTTTTATGCGCTTTTATTTAGTTTGGTTTGGGAGTCATATATTTTTCTAGTTTTCAATTTAGGTACGAAAACGAAACTCGGGACTCAGTGCGCAAGTCCCATTCGATACTACAATATGTAGTCGTTTGTAATATGTACTACAATATGTCGTCGGTAAAATAGTGTCTTACTACCAAACTTTAAATGCTTTAATTTGGACTAAAATTGACAAAAATTTAAGGATTTTAATGTTTTAATGTTCTTAAATTTTTGGAATAAGTTGGGTTAATCATAATTCATTCAAGACATTCCTTAGGTAATATTCGTAGTCAGTTATAATTAATAATAATAATAATAATAAAGAAGAAGAAGAAGAAGAAGAAGAAGAAGAAAAATACAGGACACGAGGTACGAGGCAAAAATTATGAAATAATGTTCAATAAAATACTTTAAACAGGAAAGGCAATTTTCTTCTTGATCATTGGCTGCAGATTCCGCAAAAATACGTAAATGGCAAGATCGCGGAACTTTTCCGAAGTTTGTACTTAACACGATGAAAAGATATTTTTACTTTTATTTTATATGGCACAGAATTATATTTCTGCAAACGTCTCTTTTGGACGCAATACACAAAGCAAGAAGGAAATAATTGTTGTAGAATGTCTTAAAGGTTTCCAATATATTTAAAACGTGAAAAATTTCATCTGGAAATTTAGTATGTATTAGTCTCTATCCATAAAATAAATTATGAGAAGTAATAAAAGTTATTATTAACCATTGTCGAATAAATCAGTTTGATTTCCTGTAAATTGTAGTATATTTTCCTAATTCCTTAGATAAACAATTTCAATAAAAAATATACTACTGGCTAGATCAAAATTGTTTATAATGCCTACCACCTTAATTCAGGATGTAAAATAATTTTTAATGAAAAATCTACCCCCAAATTTATGTTTGTAGATGATTTTGAACCAGTACCCTTCACCAGATTTCTTACCCATTTTCTTTATTGCTAGAACCTTGTGAAGGATACACATACAGATATAAACGGCTAGCTCATTTGTATTCAATGACACATCAAATTTTCACGAGAAACGGACACTACACACTGAAAGCAACACAGCTGGAGATCACCATGAATTCTCCAGTTGACAGCCTCCCGCTGACAACAACCACATCGCCGCTCACCGACCCACCTAGATCGCACTCGGATTCACACTGGCTTCGACAAGGATCTGCATCACAAAGCAGATGCATGGGTAATACAACGCATTGCTTGGTCGTACGACTCCGCGTATTCCTCCAGTTTCGATCACTTATTTCTGACCTCAATGGCACAGGGGCTTAGAACAATTTGTCGCAGTAAGCGGCATCGAAGGTTGCGGCTTAGGGGCTCGCGTAAGTCATAAATAGTCTGTGTGTAAGGAATGTGACACATTTAAAATATTGCCATTTTGCTGGCGATTGTATACTGAGAGAAACTGTTTTATTTCGCGTAGTCAGACAACGTGCTTCATTCTATATTCTGACTGTTTTGTGATTAGCTTCATGAAATGTTTCCTAGTAAAAAATATATTATTTTATAAACATATTTCTATACTGAAATATGACTACTTTAGAAAGGT
Source organism: Gryllus bimaculatus (assembly GCA_017312745.1). Classification (NCBI taxonomy): domain Eukaryota; kingdom Metazoa; phylum Arthropoda; class Insecta; order Orthoptera; family Gryllidae; genus Gryllus; species Gryllus bimaculatus. The sequence continues at coordinate 266,188 of BOPP01000196.1, read as the reverse complement.
GTCACCTTACATGAGTACTAACTAAATATGTTCACCCTTTGGGGGCATTAATGGCGTTCCCCATGTATCTTATTCCATTTATTTATGATCTTCAATGAGCGATATCTTTGAGCCCCACGAGTTTGATCCACATAACATGATAGCGATAATGACAATGAAGTGAATGCAAAATTGAATGAGTAGCAGAAGAAACGGGAGAACTACGAGAAAACCATAAAATAGTAAAAATTCTATTAACATCTATGCTGTTCCTTAATTGAACTACTATTTGGAGATTATTAAGTGGTTCCGAACCGATATTGATAACGTATAAAGGAGGTGAAACTTATGTTAAGAAAGGCACGTATGCACTACCCGAAGTCTTCAGTTGAACGGACTACATTACCAAGAAAAGTGATTGGGAGAGGTTTGGTTGATAATACCAATCAACTTTGTCGGCAAGTCAATAACATGAGAATGTTTACGTAAAATTATTTGTGAAGCAGATGCATTTACACCTTTTTACATTTTTAGAGCTAACTCGGCTAGAAATTTGCAGAGGGTTATCGTAAAAAGCTGTATTCAAAGATGGCGAAGACTCTTCATGGAAAACATCCACATGAGGTAAATCAAATTTACATTGCTAAATACGTTTAGTCCTTGTATCCTTTTAGTCGCTAATGACCTTGACCTATGTTTAGTCGACAGTGACCTGTTGTCAATGCTACGATAAATAAATTAAAAAATATGCATTATTCTGTCAATTCTCTCGAGCACTGATTTCATCACTGAAAGTTTGAAATGGGGCCTCAAATATCTGAGAATGAAATAGTATACACAGTTTTGAAGAAGGCAGTGATAATAGCAACGTCGAATACAGTGGGAAATTTCTAGTATGTGATGTATTTTAAATTTAGTGTCATTTTGAGGTAATATATTGCTTTTTGATAATGTATAAAATTAATCATAAGAATGAAGCGAAAATGATAAAATAAATAATAATAATAATAATAATAATAATAATAATAATAATAATAATAATATAATAAATATGTCCAAAACTGGACACATCCTCTCAATAATCGGCGTCTCGTTTCTTCCCTACTGTTTCCCCCGCGGACTTCAAGGGCTGAGTGTCAAAGAATTCCTTTGTGGCCGCAGTCTGTCTTCCCCTCGCGTGCTGATTATCGCCGGCGCAGCGGAAAATTTCGGCGGCGGAGCGCAATTTTTAAACGAGATCGTGACGCCGCGGGCGAGCGCGCGAGGAAATTGCTCTGTGCGCAGGTCGGCGCCTCCGACCAGCGTCGCCCATCGGGAGGAATGAAGTAACAAGGGTAGTTTTTCGTAGAAAAGGAGAATGTGAGTTTAGGCCACCCTGGAGTACGAGCTGAAGTACAACAATGTGAATTCGAATCCCCGTTGAGATCTGATGGTTTTCATCGTGGGATTGAAATATGGCTGATATTTTATGTCACCATGTATGGCATTAGATATGTTATATTATTCACCATCAGGACTCGGATGTGTTTGGCTTGACATTGGTTATTTGTGTTGAAAACTCGAAAATTATATGTTTATACCCATTTCGATTCAAGTTAGATAGTTTTTAAACCTCATACAAATTTACTAATGTAGTACGTAGAAATTAACTGCAAAATCGGCAATAACATTGTGTGAACTTATATAGTACAACAATTCTTCGCATGCCAAAAATATCAAAGAAGTCGGTTTTCCATAATGTAATACGTGGAAAGCAAAAATTTCGAGGCGGGAGGGTACTTTGGGGCCTTGCTGTTGCGTGACGTCAGGTGGGTTGTAAGCAATGAAGCGCTGAGCACGACAAATCAGATGGTAGCGCAATGTGAGAAAAGACGGAACGACGAAATAAAATATTTGCATTTTCAGTCCAAATTGAACTGTGTCGTAATTTTTGAATTTTCCCGGAGTTCCTCGATATCTAGCAACGCCATAGATACCTCCTACATGGCCAGAGGCTGCTGAGTATTCTTTCAATTTCTTTTTCTGCGCGCGTTGGAAATTCGTGGTGTGGACTGACAATGTGTGATGTGTGGTGTGCCCGCAGAGGATAATGGACTCGGCGGAGCAGGTGGCGCTGTCGCACAAGTTCGAGGCCGGGCTGAAGCACCGCTTCCTGGACGCTCGGCGCTTCGGCGAGGGCGCGCCCGGCGAGAGCGACCCGCTGCTCGACGCCAACGGCGACCAGGGCCTCAACACCACCGTCAGCGCCATCCTGCTGCCGCCCGGCATCAGCGACTCCAGTGAGTACTCGCTAGCACTCTCCCCCTCCCTCTTTTTGCCTCTCTCTCTCCCTCTCTCTCCCTCCCTCTCCCTCTCTCCCTCCCTCTCCCTCTCTCTCCCTCTCCCTCTTTCTCTCCCTCTCTCTGTCTCTGTATCTCTATCTCTTTCACTCTTCTTTTGATTTAGGGCACACGGTGAATAATGTTCAACGCTGCTATTTTCAGCGAGTGAGTGAGTTTGCATTCTGGGCGCATCAACTACTTAGAACTTAAGCTCCGTAAGTGTAGTGATTTTTACATCCCAGAAAATGGTGGTGTTCCTCACTCGCTGAAATGGAAGTTCCATTACCCATCGAATTGTGAGTTTTCTCCTCCAGGATTTTCCTCCAATGCGAACAGCCCCAGTCGGAACAAGCAGAGAGCTATCGACTAGACGCTCGACATATACAAGATAGTGAAGTCTATACAAGCGTAGTTTGTGTGTGTGTGTGTGTGTAAAAGAAAAGGAATGAGCAAGGATGCAGAGGTAAAGATCACTCGGAGTTCGTTGGCCGTTCGCCTGATATAAAATAGAGAACCCTGAAACATTACAGATTAGACCTGCCGGTAGTTATAATTATCCTCTAGAAAGAGGTTGAATTTTGTCGCTGAGACTTTTTGAATATTCGTGTCACGGTTCTTCACTACCTTCTCTAAAACAGACAGATTATCAAAAACGCCATCAATCTTCTATTACAAAATTGCAGCGCACAAGAAAATAATTTGAACGTTATTAATAGCGTGATAAATTTAATTCTTTAATTTATATTTACACATTTTCATTTTCTTGGGCTTTATAAAAAAGCTTTGAAATCAGAATTGTTAATTATTCTGAATTAATGAATAATTCAGAACAGGTATTCTATCAATGTGAACAGGAACAATTTTAATTTTGCTATTTGTCGGTAAACCTGTAGGAGCCGTTTGTTATGTATATTGTAGATCATGTGTGTTTTGAAACAGGTAATGATGTTCTATTAACAAATGATTATTTAGTCAGAACATCTTTTATATATTCCTTTTGTAATCTCTTTATGCTTTTTAGATGGAACATCCCTCCTTAAACTGGTTGTCTCATTTCAAATTCTCTTTGAAATCTCCTTTGTTTTGACTTTCACTCGCTCATTAATCTTCTTTATTTTCACGTTTTTCCACCTGTTAGCTCGGCGTAAATTATCCACCGTTTATTTGTAAATCGATTCAAAGACGACCTCCATTTTTATTCTGGAAGGATTAAGAAGCGTATTTGCCCAGTCTCTTTCCGTCCTGAATTCATGCTTTTCAAAAATGAAAGCTCACGTATCTTACTAATTACAGTTATTTAAAATTAGACGACTTCATTTCTCAGACTGATATTGAGCTTTTCTATATCAGGGACATTTCGTTACCAATATCAGAAATATTGCAATAGGAATTATTATTATTATTATTATTATTATTGTAATAATTGTATAATATATTGTATTGTATAATTGTAAATAATTATAATTATAATAATAATGATAATAATAATAATTAATAAAGTTGGATTCATTTCGGAATTGCGTCATCTTCTTGAATACGTATACTGTATATTGAATACCATTGAAAATTTGAAATGTAATAACCAAATTTTTGGTTGTAATACGATGGTAATTACCTCAATCCTTCACTATTCCACATTTTTGTTTTGAAAATATCGTTAATGGGTGTAGTTGTTGATCAGATTAAAATAGACTGGATTGCCAGGTGTATTCGTGATGTCTGATCATTTCTCTCTAATCGGAATGCCAACATGATGTCTACCTAACTGGTTTCTCACTTAATGTGCCTCTCAGATATGATAATGAATATTTCATCAAGTTACTAGTGGATAATCAACTGCTTTGATCGGACATTAAATGGTCGTGTGTGTCCCTGGTACTTCTGAATCTAGTTACGTGATCTAAAGCGCCATTAATAAGTTGTAGCAATGTCATTAGAAGTTCACTTCGTTTCAAATGACACTAATTTGATACGTTATTGCTTTATATCGATTATTAGATACGTTTTTAGATACTTACAAAGCAGTTCTTTCAACATCAGTATGTATTATACGGACAATTTTTAAGTTATGGAAGCAAGATCGTAGCACTTTGTGTACTTTTTTTAAAGCAATTGCAAGGTGTGGTTTAACAATTCATTGATTTTATTGTAATAGATTGGTATTTCTATTCAACAGTGCAATTAAGGAAAAAAGAAAGAATTAAGATAAAATTTATTTCAAGTAAACTTACGGTCAACAAATGTATTTATTCGCTTTCAGGAAATCTTTTAGAACAATGTAACTTCAAATTAACATCTCCCCATAGCACTTCACACATATTCTTTAACTGTTTTTGACGTAAATAAATAAATCGAACATATCTATGTTAATAAATTACATACACGAGTTGTACATGAATGGTTATTTCAGTAAGGATGTTTTGTGGCAGATCCGGACGTGATGAACGCCATCAAGTGGTCTGAGCAGTTGGATCCCCTCTTCGTTAGTAACTACGAAATGGATCCCTCGCTGAGCTGGCAGTACTTTGGCAGCGCCTCAGGCTTCCTGCGCAGGTACCCAGGTGAGTGAGCGGACGCAGGTGAGCTTCCGTCTTCCAATGCGAGCGTAGGTTTCCGAGCCCAGAGTCTGTAACCACTTCCATTTCGCCCTGTGGAAGGTAGTATGGCGGACGAAACGTTGGCCCCTGTGCCTGGTGTCCCGGACAGCCAATCCGACTTTCCATCTCCCAGTTCACACTCGGATAACTCGAAATTCTATAATTCTAAAATTTGGATAATTCTAGAATGTTTAAGTTTACAATCTATAATATGTAAGTTTACCTGGATCCTAGCATCCTGAACTAAAACAATAGTACAAATCATGGATTTTTAGATTTTTTAAATAATTCGAATTTTTTGTACGATTACTCTACTAATTTTAAAAATAATTCATGAGAGTTTTCAGCAGACGTAGTTAATAATAAATGCTGTTTCGAGGGAAACAAAGGATTTAGCAATAACTATTGTTAAACTTTTTTCTGAATTCTGCATTCAAAGAATCAAGTGAAATTACCTAACTTTTTTTCATTTCAAGGGCTTCAACTGTTTTTTGATACCTTTATTCACTACTAGTGACAGACATGAAGACGGTTCCAGACAATTTATCCGCTACTTACGTCATTCTAATGAATTTTGCCTTTATTTTTTCGCCAGTCTATCTTCCTGACAGAATTAAATCCTGCGAGAATTCTTATTCATTCAACTTCTATTTCATAGCATTACCATCGTTACATTTCTCTTCACGCTCACTTACAGACGTATGAACCAATTGCATCCTTTCAACTGTCTGCAACCGTCCTGACAGTTGAAGGAATGCAATGTTTGGCTGTTTTGCCCAGCCTATTGTCATTGCGCCCACTCGCTCCGCCCCTGCTCTACTCCTTGGCTTTCGTGTCGGCAGCGAGCCGGTGGCCCGGGGGCGCGGGCGAGCGGCCGACCGACTTCCGGTCGGCGGCGTGGTACGCCGGCGCGGCCGCGTCGCCCAAGGACGTGCTGGTGCTGCTGGACAGCTCGGGCTCCATGAGCGGCGCGCGCCGCGAGGCCGCCAAGGCCGTCGTCGCCTCCATCCTCGACATGCTGGGCGACAACGACTTCGTCAACGTCTACCGCTTCTCCGACGTCACCGAGGAGCTCGTGCCGTGCTTCCGCGACATGCTCGTCCAGGTGAGACACGAAATGTAAAGGTTGGAACAAATTGGAGATTAGTATAGAAATTGAGGGGCGTGCCAATAAAATGTCATTTTGAAATATGTACACCAAAGACACCAGTTGGCCTAGATTATTTTTAGTATTTGTTTAAATTAATACTTTTGTCAATCTTCTTCATTGAACTGCTTTGATTATAAAATGTATTCTTTGAGCGCAAACTTATTATCGTGTAGTGATATTTTGAAAATATAATATGTTGGAATATAAATCCGTCTTCTTTTTATTTTTGTTTATTTAGTTAGTTTATTCAGACACGTTATTCTGTGTTGGTTGCTTTTGAAGAAGTGTAAACCTTTCTTGTAAACATAACGATTTCCTCCTACATTCCAGGCTACCAGGGAAAACATCCGCGAACTTAAGAACGCGCTCGAGGCCACGAAATCAGAAAACATCGCCAACTTTTCGTCCGCGCTCATCACGGCCTTCGAACTGCTGCACAGGGTAAGCCAATACAAATACTCATATTACTGCTGTTCTGACATTTACACCTGTGTGATATTGAAGTGCATTGTCTTCAATTCAAAATCATGAACGATGTGTTATCCGTATCGTAAAATATCTCATGTTACATTTAATAATATACATTTCCTACTTTCATTTTCTCTTTGTTTCGATTCTTTTAAAGGTTCCTGTTTTGTAAATTGTAGTGTATTATTTCAATATTTCTGTTTTTATTTAACATTTAGTTATCTGTAAATTTAAACACTTTGAAAACTATTCTTATCTTGCAAGTTTTCCGTTGTCGACATTTCTGCAACAAATATCACTTTTTTTATTTATTTTCTCAGTGCTAACAAACAAAGCTAAGCCATCTAGGTCTAACAATAAGACTATAACTACAGAATACGGGGCATACGTACTGTACGATGGTCGTAAGCATTGCTAGTTGTAGAATGTGTCGCGCCAATTACTTCGACTGTCGCCTAACGGGCTGCTTGTTGCGCAGTACAACCGCACGGGCCTGGGCTGCCAGTGCAACCAGGCGATCGCGCTGGTGACGGACGGCCCTTCCGACACCTTCAGCGACATCTTCAAGCGCTACAACGAGCCGCACCGGCCCGTGCGCATGTTCACCTTCCTGGTGGGCGGCGACTCGGCGGGCGCCAAGGAGATGCGCTCCATCGCCTGCAGCAACAAGGGTAGGCAGCCCGCACGACTCTCCTCTTGCAACACACTCTCCTTTGGAATGAAGGAATACAATTAATTAATTACACAAACGAACGAACGAACGAACGAACGAAAAAATGAATAAAACCAAACCATTTTAAAATATACACCAAGATATTCAAAAATACGCATCCCCATAATTGAGATTAAATATTATGAAGTTCAATTTGGTTAAGAAAGTTAAACACTATTCAGTCATATACACTGTTTCATTTATTTGATGCATATGATTTTAAATTATACTAGAGATCTACAGCAACAACAATGCTGCTGCAAAACCACGCAAAATGGTTCTCCTAAATGTATCACGCACCATACTTAAGGACAACAAATAATATACTCTGGTATAACATTAGAATAAATATTTTACAGAAATATTCTCCGTGATTATTGCAGTAACACTGCCCAGTCTCGTATACGAATAGCCAGTACAACAGTTCTTCACATCCAAAGAAAATCAATCAAAGAAGTTGCGGTTCTGTAACGCAACACGTGACAAGCAAATACTAATGGGGAAGACTCTTCTTTGGAGTCTTGATGTCGCGTGACGTCAGCTGCGTCGCAAGTAATGACGCACAGAGTAAGATATTCAGTCGGTACGCGCAGTGTGAGAATAGGTGGAATATCACAATCAAATATTTACCCTTTGCAGTCAAAATCAAATCTTTTTATTGTTTTTGAATTTATACCGAGTTCCTGGATGTCTAACTAAACCATCGACACATCTCACATGGGCGGAAGCTCTATAGTTTGTTTTCGATGTCTATATGCATTTAAATATGGTAGTTCAGAAGTTTTTAGATTTTCCTGAGTTCTAGGGAATCTAACGAACCATTAACGCTATTTATCAAACGGTCCGAGGCTACAGTTGCTTTCAATTCCTGCGCACATTAGAAACTAGTAATGTAGAAATTATCGATTATGAGATACAATATTTACATTTACAGACGTGTGTATGCAGCGAGATCCATTAAACACTGACAGCTTCAATAATTTCAGGACTACAATCAATTTTTTTCTCTCAACAATGAGTAATGAATTCAGTTGAGTAACGAATACGCAGTAGAGCTATTGTTTAATATAAACTCATCATTGTTGCGTGAAACCATATTTCAAAATTATGAGCTTTTAGGTACTACAACGTAAGTTCAAAATTTGTGAATAATTTTGCATATTTTAGTTCTCCTTAAAGGTAACTTCATCTTAAAAACTTATATCAAGTGTATTACGGTAGAGTTCCCAGTGTCATCTTGTTCGTTGAGAATGTAGTACAAAACAATGAATACGATAGTTAAGAAATGGTCGACTTATGACAGTCAGAGCTCTAACGTAGACAAAGTGCCTTCGTTAAACGTGCCTTAAATCTTGCCGGTACCGATCACTTGTTTATTTTAAATCGGTCAATATTTTCTCAGTTTTGATGCAGCTAACCAAACTGCTGTGCGTTGCTACAATCTTCATTCAGAATAAACATTACAGTGCATTACAGTGAGCGTAAAACAAATCCTCACACTTGTAACTCAATAGTAAAATCTTTAATGACAACTATTAATGTTAAAATTTTCATAAAAAGTTTTCGTGGACATCACTTTCTTTTTAATTTTTCAATTACATGTTGATCAGTGGAAAACTCGCTACTGCAAAACTGTTTTTTAAAGGCCTGCATTCGTTTTTTATCTTGTCAAAGCGATCATTTTAACACGTCATATTAGTTGTCAACTATATAATATTGTATATACTAATAAGTATGCAATATTGTATTCCTACTAAGATTCATTATTGAACAGTAGTAATTAGAATTTTAAACTTCTTTAGCGGAGATTCTAATGCACTTTATATTAAGTCATCAATGGAAATAAATTACAGCGACGATTTTTTTTATTTTCCAATATATTGGAGGTAAAGATTTGTTTCGATTGAGCGTACGAGCACTTCGTAACAAATCCTAAAAAAAATTTGTTTAATCGGACGATGAAAATGGAAGACCAGAACTAAATTATTCGTTCTGGAGAGGTCAGATGTGGAAAGCGAACGAATTCTGAACTACATTGTTCTTTTGATGAAAACGCCTACCTTTGCTGAGGAACATATCCGTTCGTCGTTCGAGATATTCCCCAGTAATTAGTGTACAAATAGCTGTAGCAAATGCGGAGTCAGCAGCCTCATCAATTTAACGTTATTAATGTATGTTACTTATTGCTATAATACAATTAATATGAAATTTATTAATTAACTACTACACATGATTATAACATTTTCTAATTTACAGAAATTATTTTGACTTTTATTCAGTACTCAGTTATGTACAGAGGACTTTCATATACTTTTTGAAATCCCCAAATTCAAGGTATTTTTTAAAAGATCTATCATCGGATTTAAATGGTAATTTATGACGTTAGTGGTATAAAAGGCATTTTATTTTTCGAGTATGAAAATGTCCACCTCTCGATCTCGTGAAACAATCCCTCGAGCTAAATCACTGTTACCTTTCGTGTCATACATTACTTTTTACAGACTTCCTAATTGACTTTCGTTTATTTTAATCACTTAATTGGGTAACACAATTCGTTAAGGTTGGTGGTATTTGATGCTGTTGGAAGGAATTATATTGTATTCTTTGTTGCATCCACGCTGTTGTGACTGAACTTTTGAGGATCGTGTCACTGTTAGCACTAGTGCTAAAATTGGGCAATTAGCACCCTCTACATACATGCCCGGAAGTAACTACTTTTACTATACTTCCCGACATCTCAGAAGGCGGTCGGGTTTTCGTTCATTTTGCGCATTTAGTCTCGTGATTTTACAGCAGCCAATAAACACCGCAACACTGCAACCGCCAGCTAAAATCGCAAATTCTATCTCTGTCTCTCTCCCTCTCACTCTCTCTCACTCTCTCTCACTCTCTCTCTCACTCTCTCTCTCCCTCTGCGCAGAGCGAACGGTTACCCGCCTTCTCAGTTGTTGCCGACTATAGTGGCTGACTAAAAATAGAGTAATTACGTTTTAAAAGTGCGTGAAATAACTCCTCCTTGACTGTTTATGCCTTCAATAACTTATTTCTTCCCGTTCGGCAAATTTCCCTCTCGTGAAATTAATTACAAATATTTACATTTTTGGGGAATGAACATTCCTAAGCAGTGAATATTCACTACTATAATTTAAGTATTTACGTTAGTGTTTGTAGTGTTTTTGTGTTAAAAATGTAAGTTACAAATAAGTATAATTATTGCGTAAAGCAATGCAATATTAAAATTATACTAAATGAAATGTAAAATAAAATGAAATAAACAAAAGTGAAAATTATACATGAAGCTACATACGAGGCGTGCCGCAGAGCTTAGCGGGTTATTTTATACTCCACGGGTCTGAAGCTCTGCCGTTGGCTGTGCAGGGACTCTAGAGCAGCACTAATTGACTGCTTGTCCCCAGGTTTCTACGCTCGCGTTGGCTCCCGCAAAGAGGCCGAATCAGCCGTGCTGAACATGCTGTACGTGATGGCCCGCCCCATGGTCATGTACCAGAACGATCACCCTGTGCAGTGGACACCTGTGTACGCCGGCACCCGAGTAAGTATCCATCACATTCGTCAATCAAATTCGTTTATAATCGTTGGAATTCGCTATCTCTGTTTTTGTTTTTAGGAATTGTTTTATTCTACAGTAATCCCTTGTTATCACGAACTCGCTTGACACGACATTAGTAGTCAAACGAACACAATTTGGGACTCGACAAAGAAACGTAGTAATGAGAATACACACAAAAATCGGATAACACGAATTTTTATCACAAGATTATTTTAGTTCCTTGTAATTCGTTTTAACGATAATTTACTATATAACCTTCATGACATTCACGGGATGTAGTTGACCAATCGGCAGATAATTGATATTAGAAATTACTGTGCAATTATGAAGACGGCAAATTATGGATGATGGTTGTGTGACGTATAAGTTTCACGACACAATAGCAAATTGAAAACACCCAAGCTTTACATATGTGGGGTTAGATTCACACAGTCCTTGTTTTCCTGCAGTGTAGTTGCAGTCCCCCTTACTTGCTAGAATTTTTTTGTAATACATTCTGTATTGAATTAGTTTTATTATATCAAGATGCCTTATTTCATAAACTTAGAGAATTTAGGAAAAATATGTTTGGGTTGAGACAAAACAATATTCTAATCTTAAGTTAAACCTCTGTTTATATTAATGGTTCCATTACTTCTCCTCCTGAAATAATTGCCGATATATCATACATTTTATATAATTTACTTTTATATCAGTTACCTACATTTTTAGGTTAGATAAAAGTTTTTTTTTAATCTAGTGTGGGGCTGATTTGTTGCGATTCTGATCATTGAAGATTTATATACTGTTACATATATCTAGTACCAAAGTTACTTCCAATGTTCATTAAATTATTCCCATTGTGTAACATAAGACAAGGTTGCAAACGTCCAAGCGTTTCAGTAACGGAACACTTGATTTTGTTTTTTAGTACACCGAAAAAGCAGTAGAGAAACAGCGTTCCAATGCGTTCTGGCATAGGTGCACTACTTACATAAAAAGCTTTAGAAAATAACAGAATAAGATTGATTATCATATGGATTCCCATGCGAACAAACCGTGATTTTAAATATTTCCATAGCAAACATTTCGTGAAGAACAGAAAATAATAGAAAGAATAGAAAAATCAACCCTCAAAAGACAGCATCCGAAAGAAAATAATCAACATTCTCAAAATTAATTAACAATTCCAACTTTCTTAGAAAAATAATTACATCACAAAGAGTGATTAAATCCGTTCAAGTCGTTTTCCCAAAGGAGCTGAATACCTTGAAAGCATTCAAAAACGTAACTTTCGCTGCCGCAGGAACAGCATCAACAATCTCCGGCTACAAAAGCAATTTCGCAGCCCTAAAAAAATGTTTGCACAACTCCGCTCCGCCAATTTTCCCCTTGCTTTCCTGATTGCGTTGTTCATTCCACTACTCAATTTCAGCCATTCAAGGTATTCCCTGAGTAAACTCCAAAAGACCCCGAAGCAATCTTCTATACCTAGCGAGAAGCCCTCGGAAGTGCGGCACGAAGAATCGAGTTGAAGCATGTCCCCCAAAACACACAAGAATTCCAAGACGCGGTCTCCAAGGGAGGACTTTCCGGATAGGGACTCGCGATTCTTTAGAGTGCCCTGTAATTCCCGCACAATGACGCTAGGAAGTCGTGTAAATTTCCCGCGGGCGGGCGGCGGTGGAGGAGGCGGCGGCGGCGGCGGCTGTGACGACGATGAAGGCGCTGGAAGGGGAGAGCGTGGACGGGGAGGGGGAGGGGTCGTCGAGGGCGGCAGAGCGAGGAAATGAGAAAAGCGACGGGGATGAGGAGGAGGTGGCGGCGGCTGTGACGGGGAAGGCATCGGCGAGGAAGGTGGTGAGGGGAAAGACGACGGTGAGAAGCGATGGAGTGACGGAGCAGGAAGGGGAGAAACGAGACGATAGAGAAGGCGACAGATGGATGGAACCGACAATAAAGACCACAGGGAGTAGATAGTTGAAATGCCAATAAATGGGGGGAAAAGCGAAAACGGAACGAGTATGAAAAAGAAGGGCAGAAGATGGCAGTTTTGAAGACGATGGAGAAATATTATGGAAGGGTGGGTGAGAAACAACGATGATGATGAAGAGCGGCAAAGGAATAACTGAGGGTGATAAAATAGGAAAGCGATAAAGGAGACTTGGGTTAGAAATGTATGGAAGTAGTAAGCTGAGATCGAGGCAGGGGTTGTGATAACGATAATAAAGACAACACAGGGAGTGGATAACTGTCTTAATGGTCTCAAACATTGGAAGGAGAGAATAGCCATAGGAGGCAAGAAAGCAATGGGGATGAGAACGAGGTGGGAAAGGAGACGGATATAGCGACTGTGACGAGAATGGCAGGGCGGGAATAACGACGACGGCAACGACGAGAGAGGAAGACGACGGCGGGGCTAGTGACGATGACAAAAACGTCGTCGCCGACTTGCGAGGGGCGGGCCGGCAGGCGGTGGGAAGCGAAAGTGAGGGGGGAAGGGGATGAGACGAGGGGCGAAGGGGGCGGAGGAGGGGCGGGCGGGGCCGACGGCGGCAAGTGCGCGAGTTGGCGATGGGAGAAGTTGAGAGCTAAATCACGGCGCGCCGCTCTGTCCGCAGGGTTCCAGCAGCCCAGGCCGCAGCCGCGGCTCCAGCCAGCTCATGACGTCCGTGTCGGCGCCCATTTTCGACCGGCGCAACTACACGGTAAGCCCGGCGTGCCCGCACCCTGCCCTTTTGCATCCTCCGCTCCTTTTTCATTTATTTTATTTAATAGGTCATTATTACAAACAAATTAGCTTACTTGATCCTATGTGGCTAGGCCGAAGGCCCCTGAGAATACAAATGGGGTCAACAGCGGAACCCAGAATGAATTGCAAAATAAATGAAGAAAAATTTGTGTGTATTTAATAACTCGAGCTGCGTACACGGTTGGACCTCCATGTATCGAATCTTAAGGTTCCTTCAATAAAATTTGATTTATAGAAACTTCGATAAATGTAAATAATTTTTAAATTTTGTAAAATGTGAAATTCAACAATAAATAATTAAAAATGCTGTTATCATTCGTACCACATATTTATGAATAGTAACACGAAATTGTTATTGCTTACGTACCTGACTTAATCATTGAATCGAAATTCCAAAATAAAAAAATATAATGTCTTGTTGCAGTTATGATTCACCGCCTTCAAAATTCTATTCACCCTTCAACCCCTCAAACTTTTCATCTGCAACATTTTCTCTCAATCGAAAACTCTGCGAAATTATTGAACATAATCTATAGTATGTACTGTACATTTTTATTTCATAGATAAGTCAGAAAAAGAAAGTCGAGTCAACAAATGACTTAGATATATAGAAATAATTTTCGATATACAGAAATATTTTAAACAGAATTTTCAAGGCACAAAAATAATTCGATTTATACAGAATTCCGATGTGTATAGGTTTGATAAATGGAGTGTATTTAGCAACGTATTATAATAATTTTCTGCAACTTCACGTAAAAATAGTTTCTGTTTTTGAGGTAAGTTTTACTCAGATTTAAGCATATAGCACTTTAAAATAACGAGCTAGAAGGAAACAAGACATTGTCACCCAACCGAGGCTCCAATACCAAAAATTTAAGTCCCAACGAAGCTCCCGATTGGATGTCAGTGTCCCCCCTCTCCATCCAGCTCGTGACCTTGAAGTGCCACATGTGCATACGTATTTTAAACATATTCTGTTCTTGCAGATCTTTACAAGAGGATACAGATTGCGACGTCTTTTCTTTAAAGAACTAGTTTAGCATTCACCATGTTGCTAGGAACTGTTCTGTGCATTGATAAATACTTGAAAAAGATTGAATTTAAGGACATGCCGTATTGTAAGAGAATGCGGGAGTTTCCGCTAAGCGATTGTGCATAGCGACGGTTCCACATCGTTCTGTGAAGCCGACAAGCGTTAACACTCCCTAATGGTTAAAAAACGTTCCAAAAATAAGTACTATACGATGAAATGAACTTCTGGAAACGAACTCCTTACCTAAACAAAGCAAAAGGGGAAAACTGCGGTGGGGGTCCGTCGTTGAACTCCATTGGCATGCGACCGTAATAGCAAATCAGCCAGCCCTACTTGCCTCCCACCCATCCTCCCGGCCGCTTTCCAAGCAGCGCCTTGCCACTTCTGGTGAAAATATTTGTGTGTGAGAAGAGCAGTTTCTTTTCATTTAATGCAAATTATCGAATGAAACCAACAACTTCACTTGTATGTCGGTCACTGGTGGCGATTATGAGTGTCAAAAAGGTTTGATAGCGTTTGATGCAAGTGCCCCGAAAAGCATCTCGTATTGAAGGAGGTCAATGCTCAAATGTTTGGAGCCCGTACATTAGAACTAACAACTAGGTATTTTGAAACTTTTCTAAGGATGAACAGCGTGCTCCTGTTAATTTAGATTTGTATAACTTAATAAACGTATGTTTTCCTGGAAATTCTTTTTTTATTCAATATAAAAATATACGTTTAAATAGAATTTATAAGATTGCATCTGGGAGATTCACAGAAATGTATTTTTAAAAGAATATAAAAATTTGTCTTCAAATATATGTATTTTCTCTGCCAAACTATTACTTCAATTGAAATATGGTCCAGCTAAAATTTTAAACGGGAAGAGTAAATGGTTTCAAAATATGTTTGTTGCCTCTGACTGCCTCCTGGGTAATATTTGTAACACCATAATGTTTTTACGCCATTGGAACCAATTATAGTTTTGAAAAAGTTTCCAAGCACGTTTGGAAACTCATGAAATGAAATAAGTTGTTAGTTATACCAAATTGTCGGTTAACAATAAGGTAAAATAAAAAACATTAATTTTATTTTTACTTCACTTGATAATTTTCAGAAACTGATTTTGTTGTTTATTTCCAGTTTTGGAATTCATATTTATTTTTATTTAGTTTTGGGATTTATATTCAGACTCCACTGATATTCATTGATGTTATTAATTTTTACATTTTATTACTAATTTTAAATATAGTTTGAAATGTTAACCCCTTAGAACCTGGTTAGTGTACTTTAGCATTAATATACCCCTGTGTGTAACTTACAATCCCTTGTTAGCAGGGCGAACGCGTAGCCAATTTATTGGGTGTGGTTGGTACGGACGTGCCGGTCGAACACATTCAGAAGTTGGTGCAGCCCTACAAGGTACGATATATTTTTTAATCTTCTCTTTTAGACGATATCGTATTCACATTTCCATAAATTATAGAAATAAAATACGTCATTTATTTAGTTGTTTTCGACAAAGCAAAAAACTATTTTATTCCTTTAGTGTTATTTTTTCGTAATAATTAGTCTCCTCGACTCGTAGTTTTAAGCTTTAAACATTCTCTATTGTGAATAAAATTTTATTTTATTGTACATTAAAGGGCTATATGTCGGTTTCAAGTGTAAAGATGACATCTTAGTATTAAATAAATAGCATTGTAATAGTCTCCTGCTTTAATAACGTTTTAATTACCTGCAAATATGTAGTATGATTTTCTATATCTTATTGATTTCTGGAATTAAATGTACTCAAAGAAATTGAAACGAAATAGTGTTATAACTTTTTTAAAAAATTTAAAAATATTTTTGTAAGTGATATCTTTATTAAAAACTGTTTACTTCACTGGAACAACGGACTATAAAAATGTAATAATTTCACTGTATTGTCAAGCAAACCGCCCTGTCGGGGACAGCACCCCCTTATTGTAAAAATAGATTAAGATTTAAGAATTTTTCCAAGTAAATTCATAAATTCAAAATCATCCCAATGTGTTCCACTGCGTTATGCATGATAGAGTCTGGTATCACGTATGGTTCCATCACTCCTTTTTCACAGCAGCCAGGCATATTGCCGAGAGGGTCGCGTGTAATGAAAATATGGCCCGCAACTATATTAAAGGTTTTAGTTGTGGCCCTTGAGATCTTGCAAGTTGTACACCCCTGTTGTAAAGTGAGAACTACAGAAAACTTTTGGGATAAAAAATAAAGATTGAGCAAATTTGCCTAAGTTTAGTTTATATTATTCGAGGAAAAACATACCAACTACTTACTACTCGTAAAGTCAAGAAATATTTTTATATTCAGTATGTTGGATCGTCAAATAAGTTTGAGAATTGAAAAAGATAGTATAAATGTTCGCACAATTAATACTACAGTAATGTAAATATTTTATTCTAGCGATCTATGAATTCCAGTGCCATGCCGCTAAACTTTTCTGGTTTTGCCAAATCATTCAAGAAATTTTCATTCAAAATTTAATCTAAATAATTCTGTCAGTTGCAAACGAAGCTTAGTACCAAAAATACTCAATTAAGCTATTTTATTTCCTTTTTGGCGTGTGAAATATTTCGTAATCTATTTTACTGGCAGTATTTTAATTCACTGCCATTTCAGACATTCACAAATGATGAAGTGTGAGGTGTTCGTTTTGTAATATCAATTGTGAAGCAGTTATAGAAAAGGGTGGGTCTCAAACATACCATTTTTCATATTAAACTCCACTCGAGACATTTAGTTAGTCTTGTAATTTCCGCATTGTCTCAGCCTAACAAACGAGCATAATTTTATGGATTTTTTTCAAGCTGTAAATAGATTCCACATTGCTATTTTACTGCTAGAGTGGCCAAATTATAAAAGCCTACTATACGAAGATTTTGTAACAAGGAGGATACAGAATATTTCAAAATTCAAAATGGAAATTGACTTTTGTACAAGGCAGAAAAGAAACATTTGTATTAATTTTACAAAACAATTGAAATTACAAACATCTCAGTATCTAATCAAAAGTCAGTCTGGTCTAAACTGGCTACACATTATTCATAAATTATAAAAAATAATAAAATTATAATTAATAAATTATAATTATAATTTTGAGGTAGATAATATTCTACAAACTTTAAAACCAAACAAGTATTAAATAAAAGCTAATTTTTAAAAAGTAATAAACGAAAGTGACAGATTAGTATTAGTGCAATAAAATCCAATTAAAATAAATATATTTTATTTTGGTGTAGAAGTAAGTATTTTGTAAACGTAATTATTAGAAAATAAATTAATCGCTCCTCTCAGAGATTTTTTTTCATGTTTCCTCGCAGTTCGGAGATTATTTATTAAAATAGGAGACTCCGTTCTAACTCCGGAAAGGTGTCATCGAACTGAAAAGCGCTGTATATCTACACCATTTACTTACTCCAAAATTATTAATTTAGCAAATATTTCCGAACGGAATGTTGAAATAAACAACTTAACTGATGACTGCTATTGTGTTGCAGCTCGGAGTGAACGGTTACTCGTTCATCGTAGACAATAACGGGCACGTCTTGTATCACCCGGACCTCCGCCCTCTGGTAAGTTCGCGTCAAACCTAACCAAAACTGTAGATCATCACTTCGTTAAATGAATGATTGACCACCCTCTTCTCAGAGTTAGGCCCGCATGCTTCAAATGCAACGTGCCAGTAGAACCTTCTCACAAGGCACATTTATCTTTAGACGAAAATAATTGTAATGTATGTATTATATTGTATGAAACTTCCTGACTCAGAAATAAGCATGATGCACAGTATGCAATACTTCACTTCAAAGAATGATAAGTGCTGAATCACTTATGTGGTGACAATTTTTCATGACTTGATGCATGATTACGTGCACCAGATTTACAGCCAGTGCACAAACGCAACATGAACGTACAAATATCAACAAGCATCAAACTTTTCAAGAATATTTTTTTCAACTTGTAACAGCCAAACATTGTACAGCAAAACATATATTAACCCAAACCTGTAGACTTTTTCTGCGATTCTACACACGTCAATTTTTACTCATTCTATACAATGGTAAGACGAAACATTTGCAATGACGATGTTTGAAACTGATGTATTACCAGCAGACTTTCACAGACACTTCTTGGCACCACTTCGTTCTAACGGCAATACCATGCCTGTCCCTACACGCTGCTTCTTGGATCAGACCAAGACACCTAGCGGCCAGGTGAGTGACTGCAACCAAGCACGAACTTTCTCGCACAGTTGCGCTCGTGTCACGTGATCTCACTGTCGCACCATCACTCTCGCACCCTGCCTTGTTTCCTCCACACGCCTTTCACAATCACTGCCCAGAGAGAGAAAATTTGATATTGTGTTCTGATAAGTCGTGTATTTAAGCTTCCAGAAGTACGAGCAAAAATATGTACTCAAGAAGCAGTCAGCTCTTGAACTTTACTGTGTTGTGTAACTTGTTTGTATAAATGTGTTCATTTGGTAAAGGTTACATAGGGGTGTGTAACGTTTGAAAGATCATGATATGACTCAATATCCTCTGGGGTATGACACAAAACCTTGTAGAGTATTGAGGCCGAAGATAATTGTGAAGATGACCCAAGTTTTCATGGAATGCCACGATTTTTTATCAACATCCTGGTCCCCGCAATAATCTCACAGTATAAATTGTATTATTTGATCTCTTAAAACTTTTACTTAAAACTATTATTTAAAATACATTTACCAAAACCTTTTTTTAGCTTAAACGTTGAAATTTTTATTATTTGTTGAAATAAAATAACTCACATAGTTTCCAGAAAAAACTAGCATTTTTAATTTTTTCGGGGAGGGAGGGTTTACGTTTTAGCATTGCCCCGGGCCCAAAATCGTCCAGCTCCGGCACTGACTTGTACCAATTCTACTAAACACATTGATATAATGAAACTCTTTCATTTAGGCGACCCCAATTCTGCACATTCATAATAGCCAGGAACGTGGTCGCATCTTCCGAAAATTCAGAGAATTGAAGAAATTATATTTCTTCGACACTTTTATACTTTTCTCTATCCGATAAAAAATGTAATCCAAAAATGTTATTAATGCCTTTATGCAAAATGTAAACCAAAATGCCATTAAGTCCTTCAAATTTGATGTAAGGTATCCCCCAAAGTTAAAATACACTTTTTAAATTCAAGAGGCTTACTCAGTCAGATCGGGGAATATATAATTTGGTGAAAATCTTGCTTATAGTTTAGCTGCCAGCGTTGTTCACATTCAAACGGACATGCAGAACGACGAATAGGCGCTTTGCCGTAAACCAATTTTTCAGTACCACTGACATACAAACCGTGGATTCTGATTATAGTCCGAATAATATTTCTGTTTACTTGACAGCTGGGATGGAGGTAAAGCGATTATTCGGGTGGCAGACACGTGGTCGTGTGATCGTTCTAGATAAAAGTAGACGACAGTAGGCGACACAGAACAGCACTCATGATGCACAACCGAAGAAGTAATAGAGCTCCTAACTTTACAGTTGGTTCGCGCTGTAAGATTTTTTTTAATAAGTATCGGCAACTCTGCAGTAACGTCTGCAGAATTTTAAACCTCTGATTGGATAACGAAACCCCCTCTCTCCAGTAAGCCGCTAGCTGCCAAGTAGACAGAAATATTACTCGAACAAAACATAACATGTTAGAGGTAGTAATTTCGGTACAGGGGATCTGCAATACGATTTCTTCTGTAGAAAAATTGTCATTTTTGCTTCAGCATTACATATCTTAATATTACGTACTATGTAGAAGTATGGGAGAACGTTTGAACAACAACAACAATAATAATAATAATAATAATAATAATAATAATAATAATAATAATAATATAAAAATTTACGTCAATTATTTTGTGACGTTGATGCTGCTCGTACATCTACCATCCAGAAACCAATAAAGAAACATCCCAGTAGCATACGCTTCGCGGAGCACAAGGGTTATACACGAAAACACCATCGACGAGGAGTTTATCAACTCACAACCTGTACCAAAACCGAGACTCCCTATAACAAACGCGACACCCCTATGAAAACCTTCAAACCTTTGAAAACGAAGCTTTGAAATGTTATCGCTTTTGATTCGTGATGCTCTAAACCAAGCCGCGACATGCCTTTGCATCTCTGTATGTCTTCTCGCAGGAGGCGCTCAAACCTGACTACAACAGCGTCGACCTCACAGAGGTGGAATTGGTGGATGGCGAAGGAGGTCCTCGGGAGAACAACTCTCTCCTTCTCGACGTAAGTAATGTTTCTTTCTCTCTATCTACAGTTGTCCCTAAAAATTATATCGATAAGCATCATGTACGCCAGCGCTGCTAAATTGCCAGAATTGGAGCCAGACTCTGTGAGGAGGCCCGTTGAAGTTTGCCGCTGCAAATGCCTGAGTACTATACTCCACTTAAAATGAAAATCTAGAGTAACTGTCAGCTGGGACTCGGTTATCTAATCGAGAACTTCGTTATAAAGTACATTTTTTATTGGAGCTCACGATTGGATAACCGCGTACCAGCTGATCAGAAGTCAATTCGCCCTAGTTTTGAATTGGAGTTCCCGAAATGCTTGGTTTGTAAACAAACATTGCATATATAATGAAGAAACATAATTTCAATGCCACCACTGCTTCAGCCGCTACTATTCAGATTCCCCTCCTTCAGCCACGCGAGCAGCGCCTCCCCTCCCTCCCGGCAGGCTGGCTCAAGAAGCAGCGGGCCCAGGGGCGGATCCAGCCGATCACCGGCGGAGGGGGTACCACAGATCTTTTTAAATACTAAACATTTGGGTTAATATATTTTGTACTAGCGGAACCCCGCAGACGCTGTTCTGCCCTTCATCTCCCTCTCTCGGTCTCCCTTCTCTCTCCGTCTCTCTCTCTCTCCCTCTCTCTCCCTCTCTCTCCCTCTCTCTCCATCTCTCTATTTCTCTCCCTCTCTTTCTCTCTTTTATCTCTTTCTCTCTCCTCATCTCGCACTCTCTCTGCCCTCTCTCCTCCCTCCCTCTCCTCTCTCTCCTCTCTCCTCCCTCTCTCTCCTCTCTCTCCCTCTCTCTCCCTCTCTCTCCCTCTCTCTCCTCTCTCTCCCTCTCTCTCGCTCTCTCTCCCTCTCTCTCCTCTCTCTCCTTTCTCTCTCTCTTTTCTCTCTTCTCTTTCTCTCCTCTTCTCTCTCTCTCCCTCTTTCTCTCTCTTTCTCTCTTTCTCCTCTCTCCTCTCCTCTCTCTCTCTTCTCTCTCTCTCCTCTCTCACGTCATCTTTCTCTTTATTTTCAGATCGAGTTTATTAAGATTTAGATTCTACAACTCGCATCGATCTCCTCAAAATCGTTCATTCCTTCGGCCTAGGCTCCGCACGCTCGATTAATCCGAGACTGTCGCTGCATGTCAATAGTAGTGTTTTCCTCTCTCTCTCTTTCTCTGCTCTTTCTCTCTCTCTTCTCTCTCTCTTTCTCTCTCTCTCCACTCTGCTCTGCCCTCTCTTTCTCTTCTCTCCTTCTCCTCTTCCTGCATCTCTTCTCCATCTCTCTCCATGCTCTCTCTCATCTTCTCTTCTCTCTCTCTTCTTTTTCTTCTTTTTTTTTTTTTTATTTCTCTCTTCTCTCTCCCTCTCTGCATTTCTCACCTCTCCTCATCTCTCCACTCTCTCTTTCTCTCTCTCTTTCTGCTCTCTCTCTTTCTCTCTGCTCTTTCTCTCTGCTCTTTTCTCTCTCTCTTTCTCCTTCTCTGCTTTCTGCTCTTCTTTCTCTCTGCTCACTCTCCCTCTGACCTTTCTCTATCATCTCTTTCTGCTCTCTTTCTCTCGATCTCCTCATTTTCTCTGCTCTTCTCTTTATCTCTCTCTCTCTTTCTTCTCTCTCTTCTCTCTCTCTTTCTCTCGTCTCTTTTCTCTCTCTTTCTCTCTCTCTTTGCTCTCCTCTCTTCTATGCTCTCTACTTTCTTTCTCTGCTCTCTTTCTTTCTCTCTTCCTCTCTCTCTCTTCTCCTCCTCTCTCTCTTTCTCTCTCTCTCTTTCTCTGCATCTCTCTTTCTCTCTCTGCTTTGCCTCTGCTCTGCTTTGCTCTCTTCTCTCTCTCTCTTTTCTCATAATCTCTCTTTCTCTTCTCTCTCTTTCTGCTCTCTCTTTCTCTCTCCTCTCTTTCTCGCTCTCTCGCCTCTACTTCTTCTCCCTCTTTCTTCGCATCTCTCTCCCTCTCTCCTCTCGCCTCTCTCTCTCGCCTCTTCTCTAACCTCTCTGCTCCCCTCCCTCTCTCCCTCTCTCCCTCTCTCTCCCTCTCTCTCCCTCTCTCTCCATCTCTCTCTTTCTCTCCCTCTCTTTCTCTCCCTCTCTTTCTCTCCCTCTTTCTCTCTTTTTATCTCTTTCTCTCTCTTTCTCTCTCTCCCTCCCTCTCTCTCTCTCTCTCTCTCTTTGTGGTTGAATTCTATCCTAGTGACGCAATATTCGCGCAATGGTCCTTCACTACTGTCTGACTGTCTATGTGTCTCGTTTTAATCGAAGTATAGAACCAGGAAAATTGTGCCACCGGTGATCCCTCAACGCTACCAACCTCACCTCTCCCCAACCACACTCAAGGCAGCGTTTTCCTTATTTATGTTATACCTCCCTCCCCTCCCTGAACCTCGTATATTTCATTTCTCTCTTACTATTCCTCGGCTATTAGTAGTATGATTTGAAGGAAAGTATTCCATTTAGCAACAATATTCGAGATCGAGATTGCACTGGTAAAGTCGTTTTAAGGATCCCTACGGGGACAGACATAAATTCCGTAACGTAATTTTGGAGAATTTTGGAGAATTTTGAATACCCTTCTCCTCCTATAACGCGTCTGTAAAGCGCGCTTGAACCTCCCTCAAAGAATACGTAACGCTTGTGACAACATCCCCCATTACAACAAGAAAAAATATGTAAAAGTAAGCATTTTTCTTTATTTTATTTGTGCTATATATTAAAATTTATAATAATTAAAGTTATAGTTAGCTGGTGATACTGTCAGCACCTAATAATTTGATCGGAGAAAATGTTTGAGTCAAGGAAGGGTGCATAGCCGAGACAATTTCTGCCAAGCCGTGCACCCGCCGTCGTGAATGATGCTTAGACGAAAGACTATTGAGCCAATTTAATTGCATTCTAGAATGTACTACAGATCAGTTTTGAATATTTTCTTTTCAATTAAATCGATTCATCTTATACATCATTAATGAAAAATATTTCCATTTATTGAAACAATTACGTCATAATTTCTTTAACTTTATTTAATTTTTTTAATTAAATTTGTTAAAATTGTAATGTTTTAGTACGTAATCGAATAAAAGGAATTATTTCAGAAAATCTTGAAAATTTAAAAAAAAATAATAATAATGTCAACAACACCCCCCTTTCCCTACGTAGCGTAGCGTAGCCCTGCCTGCCTCAAGCCCCCTCCCTTCTTAAGCGTTATGTAATTTATGGATGACCCAAAAGATAAAAGAGAGGTTTTGCCCTATATATGAATGAGTGAAGTGATGAGTGTGATAATTCGGCCAGATGAGACGTTTTTGAACTCTTATTTGGTAGTCAGGAGTGAGATCTGTTCTATAGATCTTATAAGATTGGCGCAGGTGGCGAGAAGATTAACACAGTTTTATACCAAAAAATAGTGCAAAAATCGTTAAAATGTCCATTTATGCCTAACCTACTGGAAAGATGGGAAATGTAATTTGCCGATTCTTCTGTCCTCAGTTCCCAACACACACACATACATCCCCTGGCCCAAAAGATTTACTTGAGAAGAATTGGCAGGGAAATAAGAAATACTTTTTAAATGAAAAGTGTCAAAACCATAAAATTCTTCAGTTTTAGCCAATCTACGGTATGGGGAAGAGTGGAGGCAGCCTTCAGTTTTTAATGCTATCTTACTAGGAAAGTCTGACTAGCACTTTCCTCCAAATTATTACAATAATCAAGATCTGTATTTCATAAGACTAACAAAAGGAACAGTTTCGGTATTCTACACGCCCCTCACATATTTTTTTTTCTAATAAAGTGTGTTTACATCACTAATTGACATAAATTAATGGATTTACCCAGAACATTTTGCCATAGCCCAAGTACAAATGTACGTTAGCAAAAAATACCCGCAGAGCTATATGAACGCTGTTAAAGTCTCAAAGAATGCTGCGCATAACCTCATGTTGTATTCATTTTATTTGTATGAACTTTCCATTTAATGAAATTGGTAAACCCAAAAACGTTACTTTAACTTGAACCACTGTTGCTGCATTGTTCTTGTAATGTAATATGCAATTGCGAATTTGACATGCATAACTGTATTGAAATAGATTTTAAAAAGTATATAAAGTATATTTGAAGTAGATTTTAATAAGTAATATAATTAAAAGTTAATACATAATACGATACTGATAGCGTTGGCAAATAAATGCAAATAGATCAAAAAGTATTTAATAATAATAATTATTAAACACAATGGTATTGTAATAATTAACAAATATATAAAAGTATTCGTTTTCATTACTGCGAAAAAAAGCAGCAGTCATCATCTTCTGTTATCTGTGCGGTGTTACATCAATGCATAGACAACCAACAATGAGCACTCATCTATTCATTTTAACATTTAACACAATTAAAGGAAGCAATTTAAAATGAAATAACATAAATATACTATAAATATAATAAATAATAATAAAATGAAAGAAGACATAATATAAAAATCTAACACACCTACAACTGGGACGGACGACAGAAGGCTAACAATCTATATTTCATATTTATTTCAAATAATTTGAATATATTTGAATATATTATATATAATAGTTTGAAATAATTTCCAAAAGATTAATTTGTAAACGTGTACCAAAAGCTTCAATGTAAGAAACGAACAATGGAATATGAAATAATTACACACATTCTAACTTACGTAGCCAACTGGCTCAAAACTACCTATTAAATTCCAATCAAGAAGCACAGGATTTTTACAGCGGGTGACTAACTTTGTCGCCCAATTACTCCAAAAATACACCGTTTCGAAAAATTGAACATTACCGTATAAGAAAATACGTTTTTGATGAAATATTGGAATTTTCGAAAAATTGTTTTTGGCATTATTTCAAAATCTATCTTTAAGGAACAGATTTTATAAAGGGAAAAACCTCTATCTGTAATATTTTAGTTGTAGGAAAAAGCCAAAAAAATATTGAATTTTTGATTTTTTGAGAAATTAGAGTTTTTAACCAACATGAGACCTGCGCCATTTTCTTAAACGTCCTTCAGACTATCCGAAAACAAAATTTAATCAAAATAGGTTATGCCATTTTTGAAAATGTCTCTGGGACTTCATGTAAAGTAGCCCCCAAAATTAAAATATCAGGGGCTTAAAATTCTAGGAGACGCGACATCAGCCAGATCGATTAAGGAATATCAATTTTGGAGAAAATCGGCTGAACGATTTAGCCGCTAGCGTTGTTCACTGACAGATGCACAGATGGATGAACAGACATTTTACCATCAATCGATTTTTCGATATCAAGGACTGTCAAAACAGAAATTCTGGCTACACCATGAGTTAGAGGATTTTTTTTTCTAAATTTAGCAACTGGATTTATTCAATTTTTCGTTACCAAGGCCCTGCAATAACAGTTTTCTGCCGCACATTCGCAGTTTTTTCGCGCTGCATTACATAATTTTCTCTTCTGAAGAAGTTCCTTCTTAAGCGCGAGAAAGTTAAAATTGATGAAAATATTTTAATGTTTTAGTACAAGACTCAAAAACGGAATCATTTCAGCAAATGTTGAACAAAAATATCAATATTACATAACACTAAACTGATATCCCTAAGTAATGCAGCTGCTACATCAAACCCCCTCCCCCTTCTTTAGCATTACGTAATTTAAGAATGACCCCTAACTTCTGATAATGAAACCAATTTAAAGTATCTAATATCGTACTACTCACTGTTTTTCTTTGTTTTTGTTTTTTCTTTGAAAAGAATTATTTATATTAGAAAAGAGAACTGTGGTTCAATTTCTAATAGAAGGGGGCAATCATTTATATATAGGAGGAAAAAAATAAACCTCATGCTTGAAATATTAAATGTGAATTGAATCTGAAAGATGAGTAAAAATGTTCATTGATATCAGTAAGGTATTTTTACTAATTATTTGAGATCTGTTATATTAAAAGTATAATAATATCCAATCTAAGTCAATTCTAGTCATTTTATATGAAAGTAATTTTGAAAATAATATTTTTTTTCATTGGTGGCATTAAAATCTTTCTAATACCTTCAAATATGTTAAGAAGAGGTTCATTTGTATTCATTTGTGTTCATTTATGAAGAAATATGTTCCCTTGAGGTCAGATGTTAACAATTACAAGGATCTGATGGCATCGAAATGTTCAGGTATTCAGATTTTAAAGGGCTTAACCCTGAAATGAAATATGACTATTTTCATAGATTTTGATTTCAATATGTAGATTCATATATAAAAATGGCTCAAATATTTTTGAAAAAACAAAAAAATAGAATTTGTTCAAGAAATTTCAATTAATGATTAATATAGTAGTAAGATTTGTAAGAGGGTTGAATTTTTCCAGGCTCTTGACAGGGTATCTTTACAAACCACAAGTATAACTGAGTACTTTTACCCTTTGAAAATTGGAAACTAGTGTGTTCCAATAATTTTCTAAATTGTTATTATTTAGATGAACGTGAAGTGCAATAAATATGATTTGCTGTGGTAATTGAATTTTGCATTAAGAATTGCATTTTTATGATTTACAGTTGCGGCATGACATGATAGATCAAAAAGAAGGTGAGACGGAGCTTAGTGTCAAGATCCACTATGACAATATGGTAAGATATTGGACAAAGAATGCACTAACATACAAAATAATTATAGATTTTTATCCAATTATTTTTATACTTTCTATACATTTTCAAAACATTTAAACTTTTAGACTGACCCACAAATTTAAAAACATTTATTTCTTATCAATTATTGACTTCATAAAAATGTTTGTTTTTATTGAATTTATTTGTGAAAATTTTATTGTTCATCAAAAGCAGTAGTTTGTATTTCAGTACATGAAAGTCAAGAAAAGCTATGTTTATTTTCCAGAAGCAAACTGAAGGACAATCTCAATACTTCTCCCCTTACCAAGAGAAATAAAACAAAAACCCTGATTGAGAAGGTGACACTAAATTGAAGTGACAATTACATGAATCAGTTACAGATATTTAGTTCAAAAGAGTACACAATTCAGAAGCAAACAGAAGCCTATACATTGATGTAGTCTAAGTCAGGACCTTACATAATGCAAACATTTTTAAAAAGTTAAACAAAATTACAAAACAATTTAAAAAAATTAGACTGGGGTATCATCACTGATGTTACAATGAATTTTTAGCAAACATATTGATTTGATCATCAATAAATCTTTACAACAGCTTGGACTAATTAAAAGAACTTTTAAGATTTTGAAATTATTGACGCTCTGAAAACTATATTTTTCACAACATTGATATAGGGAATGTTAGTCTGAAAATGGGTTCACTTCAATTTTAAAATATAATGTATTTTCAAACATATAATATTCTATTTGTAAATCTCTACAAATTGATGTTTTGTTTATTATGTTGCAATATTTTTTTTAAAGTTAAGCTATGATTTAATATACATTTCATACAAATATGTAAACTTGGTTATTTATATTTTTCCCTTACTGAAGCTATCTTCTTCTACTGTATAAAATATTTCTGAATTGCACTTAAGTCAGTTTGTTAATAAATAGAAACTTAAATATCTCCAGTTTATATTTGAAGTTAGGCTACATAGAAATTTCTGATTCAAAAAGAATTGTTGGAGGTAGATATTACATTCATGGTGATACTTGTCCTTAAACCTTTCTTGACTTGAACATGAAATAAGCATCTTGAATTTGCTTCACAAATATGTTTGAACAATGTAGTTACAAGCATCTGAAAAGTTTTTCATTATTATGATTTGACATATTTTTCTTCTTGCTGAGAACTGTGTGCCACTGCTTCACAACTACTACATAATTTAATATTAAGAAATGTAGCCAATATTTTAATATATTGCAAATATGAAAATACAATAATGTGTGTGATATTTTCTCAAATTTCAGAAGCGAGTGACAACACGACGTCATAAATATTTCTACAATCCCATTGAAGGAACACCATTTTCCCTGGGTCTTGCTATTCCAGAGGGGTATGGTATGTACGAGGTTCTAGGGGAGCAGGAAATCAAACTCAAGCCGATCAATGGTAAGTATTTATTAAATTGATAACTAATGCTGCTTGAATCAGGCTTAATAGGTAATGAAATTTTTAAAGTCAATGTCAAACTTATGTAAGCATAATGTTACTTGCATTCCAGTGACTGACTTCTTCCGTGGGACCAAATGGAAAGTTCATCCTGACTGGTGAGTGAGTTTCAGATTCATTCCCAAGGAACAGGAAATATGCGTCCTCGGAACTCTTGAATGATGTCAACACATTTCCTCAGGGTGTACTGTGAATACAATTATGCCGCTGAAAATCGCTTCAAAACTCCAGAAGAACAGGTTCTGTACTTTCTCTCACGCACACGCAAACCTGGTTGGAAGTGGATGTCATTACGACCACGCTCTCAACTTAAAGATGCAGCTCATATGAAGAAAATGGAAAAGGATTCCTATTTTTGTAAGCTTTTTCATAAACGAAAGCCTTTTTTGTAATTCTCTTATATTATATAACTCAGATTTAATTTTGTAATGCTTTGTAGGTATCTGAGTATTGCTTGAATTATTTCATGCTACTGTCAAAGAAATCATTTTGTAACTTTCACTTAATGCATGCTTTGGACTTTTTCATTAGTGTAGATGCAGGAACATTATCACACTTAACAAAATTCCGCAATGAATTAATTCCTGATCTTCACACCACCGTGATAAATAAATCATAAACTTTGTCTTCCCTTAACACAACCTCACTACACTGCCAACGTCTTTTAAACAAGATTCTTGCAGAATTTTAAAGGACAGGTCCAGCAGACTTCACTTGTGAACTTGCACATGTCCTGCAAGCTCTCAACCCAAACATCATTCCCACAGGTAACATGACTGCATTTGTGACACCCATAGTCTCCAGCCCCCCATCAACCACACACAGAGCATAAGAACATTCTTATTTGCAAACTTGTATCCTGAAGAGTGACATCAATATGTGTGTGAATATATACATACATACAAAATTGATATTCTTTTTTCATTCTGACTTCCTCTAACAAACTCTGCAATAATATAGGATGCTTCAAGAAAGTCAAATGTCTTTTCCAAATTTCATTTCAGATACTAGAATTTATCTTGTAAAATGCAGACAAACTTTTAAACACAACTTGTGGAACTCTGAGCTGTTAGTGTTTTGCTTCAGAGCAAACCTTAGTCTTCTTTCATGGGTTTAGACTGGATTTTGAAATGTTAATTCCATCAAAACTGAATAATTTTAATAAATTGAATAATTAGAACAAAGAATATCTTACATTAAACCTCCATAATCATTTCAATTGTCTATGGGAGAGAGGGAAATGTAGTTTATTGAATCTCTCCACATGAAACAGTGTGGAAAAAGAATCAAAGAAAAGAATGGAAAATAAGAAAAAAAGAAAAAAAGAAGGAATTAAGGGAGAATATATAGATGAACAATTAAGGTTAGGGACATGACTACATTTTTTAAGCATCCTGTATTCACAATCTGTCTACAAATCAAACAATATTTACATCATAACATTAGACATGTTCATCAAACTCTGATGTTTTGTTTTTTTTCCCTTTTGAAAGTGATATGATTTTAATATTTTATACTCTTCAGGACACATTCAGATGCTTGAGTGTGATAGAAATTATTTTTTAAGATGTTTTCCTAGCAGTGTTGCTTTAGTCCACATTATTATCATTTATAAGAAAAACTTTTATTTCTTTTCCACAATTTTTTAATGAAATATGTGACATAATCATCTTCCAGGTGACAAGACATTGGTGCAGAGTTTGGTGTTTGATGCAGTCGTCACAGAAGGTATAGAGTCCATGGAACGGCAGGTGTCGAGCTTCTCTAAGGATGACCCAAAGTGAGTAGCCGGAGAACTTATCATCATTGTATATCCCAGTGAGACCATGATGGAGCATATTTCCTGCAAATATGGCACTGCACTGCCTCACCATACCCTTTACCTCAGTGCATGAATTCACCTCCCTCCATCAATAAAACTTGGCACTCTGGATTCCTCATTTAACATTTATATGCAATTCCTCATTTCAATTCATGCACGTCACTTTTCATTTTCAATAAAGTACATTATTTCAATAAACTGGTCTCCAGCATATTTTATACAATATGTATCAAATATACCCTATTTAGTCGTTTAGTAAATTGTAAGGGTTAGTTTTTACCTTGAGCTGACAGACAACCACTCACCTCTCAGAAATACAAGTGTGTCTCACACTCATGATCATTAAACATAACACATTTAATACAGCCATTATTATGAGTGTTAACCATTCAATATGACTCTGAAAAATACATTGCACTACATTCATTAATTTATGTAGTTCATATGCATAATTGAGGGAAATACATTTATTTCTTTTTCGTATATATATATTAAAATATTTTTTTTAATTATTCTCATATACATAAAACATAATATTCAATTCAAAGTTTTATAAAACACATAAATTGAAAACAATAACCAGTGTTCAATAAGCAATTTAAATTAATTGTAACACACTTTGCATCTGACATAATCACTAACAAGGTGAGTTGCTGGCTGATAGCAGATACTATCCACTCAGAACATATCAATTTTGACCTGTCATAAAGATATCTGCAAATGACCATTTTCCATTCCATGCTGTTTTCTCACTCTTTCCAAAAAGGACAAGAAAGGACATGTTTTATTATGATTCAAACTATTAGAATCTATGTTAATTTTACGTCATTTAACAATTTATCATTATGGCAGGTATATGAATGCTTGCACATTATTACATGACCTAATAATACATGTACTACCACATCAATTGATATCTGTTTTAATTTTTTTCTTTTTTATAGATATCCATCACCAAATGTTTGATATTTTCCCACTGCAGTATTACATGAATTTATTATTTTGCATTTACGATGTAGGGTTCACTCACAGAACTGTACATCTTATCATACACCTTATTCAATCCTTTCTCAAACAAGAAACCTATCACATCTCATTCTTTCCACTAAACCATGTATAGAAATCCTGGTTGAATTGTAATTGACTTTTTGAATTTAATAATTTTCACATGGGATGATTGGTTATCCATATATGATATTTACACTTCTGACATCTACAATATCATTTTGCCAGTTAGCTTTTACATTACAACAAGCACAAACACCAAGATATTAAAAAAAATTACTATCATTAACAAAAATGTCAGTTTCACTTTTCATCAAAACTCATGTATGGATAACCTAGTAGATAATTTATGTGTCTAGCATTGCTGGAGATCAGTGAGGCTTGGTGAATGTAAGCAAGCAGCACATGGTACACTTTGTTATTGAAGTATGTGTCTTTGTTCTGCACTAACTGTTAATACGTCCTGTTCTCACCCACCAAAGCCCATTAGCCACGCTGATGGCACTGTTGCTCAGGTAAAGTATTGCCTCACCATCACTACAAACTGTCTTACATTCTAACATTAAGCACGTTTTCATGAGTTGTGCCTTAATTTACATATGTCAAGCATGACTTTTGCTACATTTAAATGATAAACTCTTGTCCATGGAATAACTATAATTAACGATATAAAATTGTTTTCCTCATTTATAAAAATAATTTTCAAATGTTAATGTACATTTATGCTTGATATATGTAACATGATAACTAAACATTAAATTTTTTAAATGTACAACAATATTTTAAATTCATTAAGACAAAAAGAAATGTATATGCACACTTCCATAAACATTATTTAACAAGATCACAATATTTTTTTAATTACTCTTTATTATTCATTCATAATAACAATAATTGCAAATACTGTATGAAGAAAGTGAAGCAAACACACAAGCCATTAATTTCTCTTAATTAAGAAAGTTACTATATCAAAACGTTTTTGGAGACAATATAAAACTATTAAGGTTGTTTTAACATCATTAGTCAAAATCATTATATTATGTTAATATTATTTTTAAAACAATTGTATCGCTATCAATGTAAATAAATGGTTGCACTTGTTTTTGAACAAAACAATAATTTTATGGAAGAATGCATACTAATAATTAATAGTTTCAAATTGTGACAGCTCAAAAATCAGTTTGGGTATCTAGCATTATGATTTAGAAGGGCATGAATATTGACCTAAAATATTGGTAGATATTGTAGCTCTGCTATTTTAGATTTACATATTAGTGTAGTATGTCAGTTATAATCATGATCACACATAGAACACATGCACTAAGGAAAAAGGCAATTCTGATGTTCTCGTTTGGTCAACACATTGCCAGACAAGGACAACAAAATTGAATCAATTCATATTTATAACTTGAATTGCATTTCAGATGCAGTATTATTTATATTATTTAAATAACTAGATGATTTATAGCAACCAGAAGCTTGTAAGTACAAAAGTGTGTTAAAAATAGTATTTCTTTTGTTTTTAAATGTATTACACTTAGAAATATTATAATATTTGTGTATTTTATTGAACTCTCAATGTGTTATTTTCATTGAATTTTGTTGGCCTAACAGTGCTAACTAGATTCTGAGGATAGTTAAAAGCAAATCTTTCATTCATAAGCTATAAAATATGGCTTGTTTTTGAAGCAGCAGTCTCACTTCATTCACATTGTAAGAGAGTTTAGTGTTCGCTCAACAGATAACTTTTAAAATATTAAAATTCTCAATTATAAAACAGAATTGTAGATAGGATCAAAATTATTCTTAAATAAAATTTCTTGATTCATTGTGACAAATGAAAGGATTATTTGTAATGTATTATCAAAATATATAATAAGTGTTTCAAAATAGGTGATGCAGATATGGCAGACATCTTTCTTGACATTCATGTATTTGAGTTTTTACTGATGGGTGATGCTCTAATAAGCAATTTTTTGAGGTGTAACAATGTCATTTTCTTATTTAATCATAAAGATGTTATCTCAAATCACGAATCGCAGCCACTTAATATTTATTCAAAAACTTTAAATACAAAAAGTGTTTTATTTTCAAAATTAAGATTTTGTTAGACCTCATTTGCTTTTTCTAGATAAAAATAATAATAATAATAATACACTTGTTTAATATTTGTAGCACATCTTTTGCTACATATTGAAAAATGGTATTAACAATCATTTTATCATTTCAGAACAGGAGATAAGAAGGACGAATTGTATGGAATCACATTATCATTCATTGCAACACGGAGTGGACTGTTGCGATGGCAAGATTACAAACCACCAGGCATGTCCAATGACATGCCAGATCCTTTTCCGTAAGTTTTTATTGTCCCTGAGAATTGTTGATATCAGTTTTATAATACTAATGATTTCTTATTACTATCCTAGTCACTTCAGTGAAAATAACCAACGAGCTACTGATGAAGTGTGGTACAAGCGTGCTGTGGATCAATATGCTATTGAGCCTGATAGCTTTGTTTTTTCTGTGCCCTTCGATGCTGGAGCAAATTCCAACACACGTGTTACTGCAACACATGCTCTCTTTGTGGAACATAAAGGTCATCGTGCTCCTGCTGCTGTTGTAGGACTTCAGTTTCAGCATTCCACATTTGCCAGCCATTTTCTGAAAATTACTTCTTCTGTGAGTGATTATGATTACTTTCCTAAATCTTTAATAAAATAAGTGAATAAGCAAGAGTTTTCTTCAGAAAATAACTAGATTTTTCTACTCATCCTAAAAAGAGTTTTCAAAATTGAGTTACATTTGTTGACATTCAGAAATAAAAACATTTAATACAAGAAGTGTTATAAATTAATGGATAATATGGTATACGAGATTCCTATAAATACCTTATGAAAGTTATTCTGCATGCCAAAAGGAAATGAGTAGAATTTATTTCTCACACAAAACTTGGCTCTCTCCACCACTGAAATAATCCAGTATATTTCTTCTGTAATATTGCAATGTTTTGTTGCAAATAGTGAATGTATTTAATACTTTGCAGTGTTCATCAGGTCAACAAAATCCATCAGAGTGTAAAAAGACATGTAATTCTGAAGAACTAGATTGTTATGTCCTTGATGACAATGGTTTCATTATAGTATCAGAAAGCCCTGACAATACAGGCAGATTCTTTGGACAAATAGATGGGACAATCATGGATTCACTGGTGCAGGATAGGATTTATAAAAAAGTACCAGTGTTTGACTATCAGGGTGCCTGTATGGACCAAAAGAACCCTTATAGTGATGCTAGCAACAGACTGACTGTAAGTGTTATTTATTCTAAAGAAGAGAAATTCAATTTCTCTTACATTCAATTTTTGAAAAGATATGTTAACACCAGTTAAGTTTGTTAACTTTACTAGTTTTCCAGTCATATGTTTCTAATTTATTTATTTTTGTGAAAACTTCCATACAGCCTTTGGAACCAATTAAATGGTTCATTCGATGGTTCTTTGGGAAGATGGTATGGATAGCAGTGCAAACTAGTTTATATTCTCTCTGGGATCCCAGTTGGGCTCAAGCAAATGATGATGGTAAGTAAAAAAAATCAGTAAATAATTTTAGTTATTTAATTGTGACATTTTTGACATAATCTTTTTGAATCCTAGGTAATCTTTACGGAGATTATGAAACAAGTTTTGACAATTATCCCACTCGAGAAGAAAGCAATTTATTTCCTGCTGCAGGAGGAATTTTGACTGAAACTCAACCTCCTCTCCGAATGTACCCTTATACACCAGTTCCTCCTGTACATGCCCCTTATACAAATGACGATAATAATGACTTCCAACCTAGACCCTGTGATAAACGGGTAGATTTGTATATACTTCAACCAGACAGGCTCAATACTAGTGGTGATTTTAATCCTTTGAAAGGAAAGCTCACTAACTGTCATTCAACTGGCTGTGAAAGGTATGTGCATTACTTATAAATATTTAACTAAGTTTCAATTAGATGTTGATTGTGAATGAGTAGCAATGAAAAACATACTATTCAAACTGTTAATTGCTTAATTACTGCAATTATTAGGTTTTAATTCATCCACAAAGAAGTCTTATCTTTCAGAACTTACAAAATAAATCAAGTTGTAAATCATTAGTTCCTTTTATGGATTTAATTCAGTGTACTATATGAATCTTTATATCCAAAGAGAAGGATGAATTTATCTCCTTAGGTGAAGTAAAAAGCCTATACAAAAATTGTTTCTGAAAAAAAATTAGAAAAGTAAAGACTTGAGATTTTTGTGTAGCTTTTACAACTTTATTTATCAACAATATTTACCAAATGTTGCCATTGTTGCCTAATAATGCTGCTCTTTTATCATTATTCCATCATAAGATTTATAATGTATGGTCTTTCTCTATTTATTTGTAAATCCACAGAAAATTACAAGGTAAAAAGCTTCCTAAGTGGATTAAGTAAACTCAACAGAAACTTTTGAACAGTTTTTATTTATTTCATTAAATTACATAAGTGAAACTACAGCAGAGAATTTTTTTTCTCAGATCCAAATGTTGTTATCTCTGAGAACTTTTATGTTTACCAAAAGATCTTTTGTTTTATTTGAAAACATTTTTTAATAAAGACATTCATAATGGATATTTAGTCCAGAATATTGCATTTCACATGAATTTCAACCATTCTTGCTGTTCAACGTACACCAATGCAGCAGATTCTGTATAATTGAAATTAAAATTTACAAATTTGTGAAAGCCTTTGATAAATTATATTAAGAATACAATTAGAAATTAGTTATTTCAAATGAAAAGACAAATGTATAATATTGAACTTCTTGTATTTTTATTTTACTTACTGTGAGCTGTATTGCAAAACAATTACTTACGAAAACTAGGCCAGAATTATTTCTTTCACATAAACAGGCATATATACAAAGTATAATACTAAATAAAAGAGAAAGTTATGAAATGCTTTGGAAAATTGACTTTGAGATTTGTGGAAATGCACATTTTGGAATACCCTGATACCAACAAAGTTGTTTTTGTTTGTTTTTTTTATCTCAGAACATCCATCTGCCTGTCATTCGGTTTGAACACCTGTCAAGTCAGGTAGTTTGTCAGTCCTTCTGTCAGTCTGCCTGTCCATGTGTCTTGCCTGTCTGTGAACAACACTACCACCTAAATTGATGTAGGATTTTTGCCAAAAAGAATATTCCCCAATTGATAGGGCGCAACTTAAAGCCCTGGGGTTTTGAAATGAATTCTTTAAATTTCGAAGGTTCTTCATATGAAACCTCTGGAACATTTTCAAAATTTTCTCAACAATGCCTCCAAATATTTCTTTAAATTTCTTATAAGAACTGACTGAAGCACAAATAAGATAAAGATTATTACGATTATTTCGGTTATAAAGATAGTACAGGTCTTATTTTTACTGCTAACCATTGAGTTTTTGGCAATTGTGGAAGTTAAAAATTTTTGGACCATATGATACAATTGCTTTATTATAGATAATTTAGAAATTTTCTTGTTTTTAAAAATTTAATTTGTTCTCTGCAATTAGTTCTTTAATTAATGTCATATATAATTTTATTTTTAAATATTAGTACTTTGTGCATAATTTTGAGTGAAATATAGCCACATTTAAAAACAAGATTTTCTCAAAAATAACTCACAATATGTTTCTTTAAACTTTTCATATGGATAGTGCTAAATGCATCAAATAAGATTTCATAAATTCTATTTTTATACATGCTTTTGATTTTTCCCCTGACAAATGTACATTTTTTTAATATCTGTAATTTTATTATTATTTACATTACAAATATTTTCTATACATTATTGCATCTGTGAATACAAATGCTTCAAATGATTTCTAATGAAGTTTCTCAAAAACCCAAAAGTATTCTGTGAATATGAGCTCAATATTACGCATTTTCAGAAATGCTCAAACATTTTTTCAAAAATTTCTCCAAATGTTTCAATAAAAATGTTTGTATAAAAACAGCTTTCATTCTTCTATTTTTGAAGTAATGTTCAGTGCCATTCTACTACCAGAGGATCAAGAAATTGAGAACATTTTTAAAAATTTCATATTTTTTGATAAACCACCATGTCTTTGATATAAATATTACATAAAAGTAAACTAAACCAAACCTACACATGCTATAAATATTATGATCTACAACATTTTTTATGGAATTAGTTAATTCTTAGTAAATTGTTTATTACTCAGTGTGATGTTAATAAAATTTAATGCTCAGTGAACTTTGCATTGTCCAAGGAGAAGTGCTAGGTACCGCGAGTAGTATTAATAGATCACTTAGGTAATGATACACGGTGTTACATATCTAGTGACTTGGGTCCCACCATAGTTTATGCTCCCATGGATGCCTGTGATCATGGGGATTATCAATATAAATTTAGCTGCCACTGCTTTCCAGTAACCCAGTGTTGCTGTCCATTCTCCTCACTAAACACTTAAAGTTCCAACAAAAAGAAAATATATTGTTTGAAACCTCTGGATGGCTAATCAATTGATAAACGGTTACCTTCCCCACTTTGGCAAATATTTTGTTCTGTATTCGTGAACCACCAATTAATTATAACTAATACCTTTCCATGACAATCGTCATGTGGCAATCTCTTTTGAACCCTAACCAGCACCCCCCTAAAAAACTTGCCCCAATAGTAACCCATTACATTCCTCCATTGTTCATTCCCTTACAAATTTATATACTCATACCAAGTTTTATTTTCATTTTGTAACAGATGTCTGCTGGGAAGTGGGTGGGGGCAAAATAAAAAAGCTAGCCCAAATCAAGAGAATAGAAAATAAATTTACATGAGAAAGTCTGTGCCTTTATATTGCACTACTAGTTGAATTATTTTCTCTGAAAGAAAAAATTAAAGTCTTCTTGTCTGATTTTCTTTTTTTGTTTAAGGATTCCAAGAATCTTTTGACTAGACTTGAGGCACTAAAATTCATGAACATATAAAAATGTATTTCTTGACACCCTGTTTATAATTTTCAATGAAATTGATATTATTGTTGAAAGCTTTCATTGTCAAACAAAACATTAAAAATTTCAAGAGATGAAGTGTTTTAGCTCAAGCTAGTCTGGTCAGTGCGAGTTAAGACTCACCAGCAGTGCTCCCTCAATGATGGGATGTTGTAGACACACATTGTTTAACTAGTATGGTGCTTGACATGCAACAAGTGCATGTGTCTTATAAACATGTTGAGTGTTAAACAAATCATGCTTTTGAACTACTACCACATTGTGTTTTTGATACATTGCACCTTCTGATTTGATGAAATTAGTTTGTATTTCTTTTTTCATAATGGATGCATATCATAAAGAGTTACACCATTACTTCATTCTATCAAACTTTTTGAAAAGCATTTGAAGACACATTTTTTCTATTATTTATGAGCATTTGCACAATATATGAGAAAAATGAAGAGGAAAAGAAGAAGAAGAAGGAAAAGAAGAAGAAGGAAAAGAAGAAGAAGAAGGAAAATAAGAAGAAGAAGGAAAGGAAGAAGAAGAAGGAAAAGAAGAAGAAGAAGAAGAAGGAGGAAAAGAAGAAGAAGAAGATAGGAGAAGAAGAAGAAGAGAAAGAAAAAGAAGAAGAAAAAGAAGAAGGAAAAAAGAAGAAGGAAAAGAAAAGGAAAATAAGAAGGAAAAGAAGAAGAAAGAAGAAGGAAAAGAAGAAGAAAAGGAAAAGACAGAAGAAAGGAAAAGAAAAGGAAAAGGAATAGAAGAAGAAGGAAAAGAAAAGGAAAAGGAGAAAAAGAAGAAGAAGGAAAGAAGAAAGAAGTAAGAAGACAAAAAAAAAGAAGAGAAGGAAAAGAAAAGAAGGAAAAGAAGAAGAAGAAAAAGAGAAAAAAAAGAAGAAAAAAGAAGAAAAGGAAAAGAAGAAGAGGAAAAGAAGCAGAAGAAGAAGAAAGGGAAGACGAAAAAGAAGGAAGACGAAGAAGAAGGAAGGAACGAAGAAGAAGAAGGAAAAGAAGAGAAAGAAGAAGGGAAGAAGAAGAAGAAGGGAAGAAGAAGAAGAAGAAGGAAGAGAAGAAGACGAAGACGAAGAAGAAGGGAAGACGAAGAAGAAGGGAAGACGAAGAAGAAGGGAAGACGAAGACGAAGAAGAAGATGAGGAAATAGGGAAAAAAGGAGTATGTTTAGATGTTCTTAAAAGGGTGTCCCTAAATGAAGCAATGTTACAGTGTTTTGTCATGTGCTGCATTATGAAAAAATCTTATTCATAAATAAACTACTTGTTCAGTCTATTTAAAATGTACGATGATCAACAATTTATGGTTTCAATATTGGTATTATTCAATTTTCTAAACAGGGGGTCAAGAAAAACTAAAATAGAATATATTTTCGTACATTTCATTTATAACATACTTGTTTGTACATAATTTTAGAAAGAAAAGAAAGGGGGTGTTGGGTATCCCTATACAACTACAAATATTACAAAACAGCACATAACTTCCAATGAGTTAATACTGACAGAAGACTCACAAAACATTGTTGAACTTTATCACCACACAATTCAAAATTACAAGAAATTGCTAATATTTTCAATAATGTTTATATGCAATAATTTTAAGATTTTATATTGGGAAAACCTAAGCATTAATAACCTAAGTATAGATTTCATTTACAAAAAAATTCTCTTTTAACTTTTGCAATATTCACAAACTTAGAGGTAAATAAAAATCAAACCTGTGCTATTTTTATAAGTGTATATTTTTATTAGTGTATTTTTATAAGCGTATTCTAACAAAAACTTGATAGAAGAAATGTGGATGCAAAAGTTAAGAAAATTTTGAAAACGTGGAGGCTGTATTATATACCCCTCTTCACACACACATAACTAAAATATCCATTTCAAGATCAAAGGGCTGTGGCTTCCAGATTGTTTGGAGAATATCATATTTTGATGGAAATCATGTGAATGGTTTAGACACTAGTGTTGTTCATGGATGACCAGATGGACAGGCAGGCAGATGTTTTGAGAAAATCTTCTTCTTGAGAATCAGTGACCTCCAAAATATGTATTTCTGATCAAATCTCAATGGATTTTTTGCAGCATTACACTACTTTCTCAATACTAAGGTTCAAGAAAGTAAAAATTGAATTTGAAGACTTTTTGTACCCCAAACCTAACAGAATACATACCTGATTAACGTCCTCCTAACATTTACCCTTTGCTGGGAGCACTTCTAGAACAGGCCAAAAGTAATTGAATACATTGATCTGACCAATCTTTTAAAGAGTAAATTTCAACCTTTTAAGGAACGAGATAGTGTTTTAGGACAGCGTTTGCCCCCTAATTTGAAGTCACTGATGGACAACTGCTAAAAAATTGAAAACCTCCAACCTGAAAATCTGTCTCAAGGTTATACTCCTGAAGAAATTAAAGTAACCAACAGAGAAGGAGTTCAAAACATTATGTACCAAAAATAATATAATTTTAAAATATGAAATTTTGTGTGTTTATCGATCGTAGTTTTTCAAACAATATTTCACTATTCGCAAATAATAATAGAGAAGAAATTATTAATATGATATTGTCTTAGTCTTTTTTGCAAATAATATGATTTTTTTTCTTTCTTAATGTTTTCATATCATTCAGTATTTTAAATAAATACTTTGTAATAGTAGTATTATTTACAATTTATATTGTATTTGGAATGCAACAAATTCCTATTTCTCATTATAAAATTATTACTACAGTGAATAATGTAATAATTAGATATATCCATTTTTAGGCCTTTCAGTGTGCAGAAAATACCACAAAGTAATTTAATTCTACTTGTTGTTGACACCTTGTGTCCCTGTGGTAGCAAACAGTTAAGCATCATGCCACAAGAAGTTGCTTATGATGCCTCTACAGCAGCAGCAGGTGCAACAGGAGGTTGTCGCAATAGACCACATGAAGCAATGTATCGTCGTCGACCACCAAAGTGTATGAACTATCATCCTGAGGTAATAAAGAAAATAAATTTTTTTTGGACTTATTTTGTCATTAAGTCACGCGCATTATACACCTACATTTATTTCTACAGATCATCTTTGAGTACTTGGAATATTTTTTTCAATTTGTATTTGTCTTTGGATTAAATACTCTTCAGATTTGTGAAAGATGTTCAATATGATTTAGATTTCATTTCTTTCCATCTTGTGCATTATCGTGACATTTGCTTTTTATTGAAAATGGAATCATTAGTGTTTAATTCTGTTCAATTTGCTTTCATAGAATTTGTTTAAAATTAAATTTTATCTAATTTCTATATATATTTTGTAAATAAAATCTGTTCTATCTGAATAAGTATATGCTGCCAAGACACTTAACGATATTTGAACAAGGCACACAAACAAAAAACACAAGCTAAATGATCCTCGACAGACTAAATGAAAGCCTTTGATTTAAAATACATATCCACAAAAGTGTCACACTCATTAAGTATAATAGATCACATTCTTACCAATATTGGGTATAAGGAGGTGGAGAATATGGCGTATAAGGGATTTGGGGGAATACAGACAAGTGACATTACCCAAACTTCTTAACCAAGCTCCATGAAATCACAGAAGTGAAGTAGCTGAAGTCATTTTGGTTCCTGGATGGGTGACCACCTGGGAACCCCAGAGCAATGGCACTGAGCCCCTGACTGATAGGGATTAAAGGCAATTACTGACTTGACTTGACCTAAGACGGACTTAATATGTTCAAGGAAAATTACTCCCCATGTCCAACACTAAAAAGGACTACACTACATCTATTCCCAATTAACATACATTCATCTACCCATTACATACAAAGTATAAAAATATAACAAATTAGATCAGTAACAAAATGTAATAGAAATAATATTCAAAAATAATATTCCAAACAAATGCACAACCTTGGAACCTTTCTGTGCACTTATTGTAATGCAAATAGTGAAAAAAGAGACAAACTATGTCATTCTATTAATTTTATTATAATAAACGGCATTCATTATCATAATTTATTACTAAGAAGCATAGCAAAATCTATTTAAGTTAATGGATAATAAAAACAATTCATATTGAAATCAATAAATTACATAATTTATTGAACATTTCACACATTCAAGAGTAATAGAAACAACACATGATAGACTTGAGTGTCATGCCCAGAACTGATAGAGAGAGCTGTGATTTTTCTATATTTGACTGAATATAAAATGTTCTTCATAATTCAATTAAATAACAATTCAAATTGCATGTTTGCAAAATCCATACATCTCGAAAGAAAATAAAGGGTAATACAATAATGATATTTTGAAAGAAATCAATGTACCATATATTCATTTTATATATTTAATGTTGACTATACAGAAAAACTTACTTATTGCAGAATGGGTGTAATGCAGAAATCTGTCCAATGTGAACATAAAACATGGTCCTTGCAAATGTAATTTCTATAGTATTACCTTGCATAATGTGAAAATTTGACTAATACCTAAAAAATACTGACCTCTTGCAATAGTTCACTGAGCAAGTTTTACTGTGATTAGTTTATTACTGTTTAAAAGAGTTGAATACCTTTTTAATAAGTATTTGTTTCATCTTTTACTCAATTTTTTATTGATCTTTGAGGGAACAATTTCCTTGATTCTTTTAATATTTGATATTCTGTTATATGGTGCATGAAGAACTGTATTATTAAAACTAAAAGCATTTTCCAAATAAAATCTAATGTCAATTTGTGTGTGTGTGTGTGT
>BOPP01000196.1:166646-222621 GCA_017312745.1 Gryllus bimaculatus | reverse complement strand
GCGTGTTGCGTAGGTGCGTGTGTGCGTGTGCGTGTGTGCGTTTGTGCGTGTGCGCCCCCGCCGTGCGTTGTGCGTGTGTGCGTGTGCGTGTGTGCGTGTGCGGTTGCGTGTTGCTGTGTTGCGTTGCTGAGTTGCGTGTTGCGTGTGAAACCGCGTGTCGTGTGTGCGTGTGCGTGTGTGCGTGTGCGTTGTGTCCGTGGCGCTGTGCGTGATGCGCGGTGCGTGTGCGCGTGTCGTGTGGTGTGCGCTGTGTGCGTTTGCGCGTGTGCGTGTCGCGTGTGCGCGTGGGCGCGGTGCCCGTCGGCGCTGTGCGTGTGCGTCTCGTGTGTGCGTGTGACGTGTGTGCGTGTTGCCGTGTGCGGTGTTGCGCGTGATCTGTTGCGTGTGCGTGTGTGCGCGTGCAGGTGCCCGCCGTGCGTTGTGCGCGTTGTGCGCTTGCGTGTGTTTGCGCTTGGGGTGGCGTGCGTGTGTGGTTGTGCGTTGCGGACCTTCATCAAGAGACACACGCGGTCCTAAGGTATTAATGTTGATTATTATGTTCGGGGCTTGCCGAATGGGATGTATGTATACCCATAAGTTGGTTGTTGACTAGGTAGTGTCCTGAATAATCTGGGTTGTGTAGGTCGGCTGAAGGTGGACGTGGTGTGTCTGTGTGCCGGTCGCTGGATGCGACAGTGCCGGGACGCTGACCTACCACTCTCCACGAGGATTTTTTGACCCACTAATTTAGTCCCACTCGCCTGCACCCGCATTATGTAGCGTCGCCCGTTCTCGGACGCTCGATGTGTGTGTGCGTGACTGTAAATTGAGAGTGAAGTGTGAGGTGACCGCGAAGAACAGAGCAATATAGTGTAGCGTGCGCAGACGTGCGTTTGCGTGACCGCGCTGTTGTTGTTGATCGCGTACTGCTCGCGCCGAGTCTGCCTGCGCGCTCGTGGTGTGCCCGCTGCTGTGACTTGCACGAGATAGAACCACGGAAAACTCCCGACGAGAACAGTCTAAAACGATTGTAGTCGACCTCTCGCCCAGTCAGTGTTAGTCGTAAGCGCGCGTGTGTGTGTTTGCGCGCGTGACAAGACTTCTGAGTTATGCTTGACGTGTCGCGCTGAGTGTCGATGAATCGTACCCTACCATCTTGTGCGTGGTGCCGTGTGTGTTGTGC
This sequence comes from Gryllus bimaculatus, assembly GCA_017312745.1. Lineage (NCBI taxonomy): Eukaryota > Metazoa > Arthropoda > Insecta > Orthoptera > Gryllidae > Gryllus > Gryllus bimaculatus. The sequence goes on along the minus strand of BOPP01000196.1, from coordinate 221,459 downwards.
GCGGCGGGCCGTGGTTTTTGGTGGTCGTCTTCGACATCAGAGGCGTCTACCTCCGGTCGAGCACTTGCAGATGATGTATAAGTGTGGTTTCTGAGCCTAATCAGCCGGTGCCCAAGGGGTAAGGCGTCTTGCTAGCCATCACTTTTAAGAGCGGCTTCTCCCGTGGTGTGTGGTTGGTTTGAATCGCCATCTCGTGTTCGCCAATATACCTCGCGCCACGATTCGCCAGTGCTTCTGCCCCCGCTTGTGTCCCCTGCGCACAAAGTAGTGTTAGCGAGTTTGCGCGCCCGTATCTCCGAGCCGCGAGTTATGCTGAGTGCCGTCTGCGTGAGAGCGGTGCGCGTGTAGTGGGCGCTGCTGCCGTGGCGCATGAACCAGTTCGTGTGATGCGTCGTCGCGATCCGTGGTCGACCTTTGTGTTGATCTTGTCGCGGCCACATCCGCCGCTTTTCTCGCCGTACTGGCGCGCGCGCTGTCCATTGTGCTCGCCGTCGCTGTTGCGCCCAACTGCTGGGCGACGGTCGCGCGTGTCGTGCACGTGTCGTCACGTTCTTCCTCTTTGCAGCGACGTTGCTGGTCGCGACGCTGTCTCCACGCCGCTTATGCGTCGCGCAATTGTCTTGCGCTTCGTCGGTCTTCTTCAGTTTGAATATTTTTGAATTTACGTTTGAGAGTAGACACGACTTCCCACATAAACGCAAATGATTTTTCGGTTCTTGTGCGCGCGTGTGTGTTGCGTTCCGTGTTGTGTGTGGGCTGCGTTTGGTGTGTGTGCGTGTCCGTATGTATAGGATCGCAGACGTTGTACTGTTGAAGCTTGGAGCAAGCTAACAAAAAACTGAATTTTGTGCCAGGTAATTCCTCCGATTCCTCAACGTTCCCTTCATTCTGAGAGTTCGGTGTACTCCTCGTTTTGTTTCAATCCCATGATTAGGACCCTTCCATTAGTTAGTATAGCGCGTATATGCAACTATGCCACATAGCTGGAAGAAAGTTTATACGTTTAAACCTCTTGGCAACGTCCAGAATTTTTGAACGTTGGAACGCTGAAAACGTATGCCACCACGATATGCACAATAAGCAGTTCTACTTGGAAATTGGTAAGCATAGAATATAAAAATTCTTAGAAACCGACGTCTCGATACGTCTCCTATTTCTATTCGAGACTTTAGACGTACTCCTTCACTTCGTAATGAGTCGATCTCTATCGCTAATTACGACAATTGTTTGGATAACATTGCGTGTGGTGCGGCGCGCGTTGTGTGCGAGTCGTGCTGTCGCTTATGCCTTCTGTGGCCTCATTGCTCCATTGTTAGCTCTCTTGTTGGTTGACACCATAATCCAGTTCACTTCCCTATTTTCTTTCCGACTCCGTGCCGTCTCTCTTGCTGGGCTGCTACACTCAGCGAATCTGCCGGTTGCTTGTTATTGTCCGCCGCGCAATTTTCCATTAGGCATAAAATCGTCGTTGGCCACAATCGTTCTGGTGCCGTCGCCCGACTCATGTTGTAGATGCGTCTTGGACGGACGCGTTGTTTGGACACTGTGTGCCGGAGCAAGTCATGCAGGGATCTTGTGCTGAACAGCGTGCGGCGCCGCTTGATATATTTGGTAGTCAGGTCCTCGCTCGTTGCGTACATCTTTATTCCGTCGCCGTCTCATTCATTTGCGAGGCATGCGGCGTGTTATTACAGCTCTTCTTTGGTATTCTGGGTTTTCCATTATATAATTGTTGTTTGTGACGCGCTAGTTGGAAGCATCGTTTTGTTGCGAAGCCACCTTCCCGACCGCGATGTGAGGAATGGTGTGTGATTACTCGTCCGAACGCTTGCTTGAGATAGAGCTCAACTAAAGGATTGTGCCTGTGATTCATCTCCATTCCATCTCCTTCTTACTGCTTACTATCGTGCTCTCTCCTTTGCTATGTTGTGGATATCGCGCATTCTTTCACACGTCCACACAGTTCGCATGCAGTTGTCTTATTTACCGAGTAGCCACGCTGGTAGGTTCAAAACGCTTCAACGTTCAGACATGATAGGCGGCCTTGATTTTTCCATTGCCTCATTGTTTTCCTTAGGCTTACCGCTATTGGCAACTGTTTCTTCCGTAATTCGCACGTTCACGTATAATCACAGACTGTTTAATTTGTGTGCCCGCTTTCCTGCGCGTGTGCCTAAGACAGGAACGTTGAACTTCGCACCGCTGCAACTGTCTGTATGAGCTAAGTGTGCGCCCAAGCACCGTGTGTGTTTGCAAGCCGGTGTTTGGATCGAGCTGCTGCGTCGTCTCGTACCTACCTGGTCTGCCCTTCTAGTCAGTCGATGCTGTCCAGTCCGACGTTCGGTCCATCCCGCGCCTTTCGCTGTTTGTCGCGTTGTGCCGCGTATATGCTGTTATGTTTGAGCCGCTAGTTTGCTCACCACGTTCATCGGACGCGTGTGCGCTGCTGTGGTCTGCCACGGGCTGTGCCGCGCTTGTTCTGCCCCGCCTTCCTCCGGCTCCGTTTTGCCCACGCGCGGAGAATCTCGCTCGCCGCCACTCCATCCCTTCCCGCTGCACCACATCCTGGCCCGTCTGCACCGCCCTTCTGCAGCGCCTCCATCCCGCTTCCGCTTCCGCCCGCAGTATTCCCCCTTTACTCCGTTCCATCCCTTCACGACCGCCCCTTCCACGACCGCCCCTCCACGAACCGCCCCTCCACGACCGCCCCTCCACGGACCGCCCCTCCACGACCGCACCTCCACGACCGCCGCTCCGACGACCGTTCTCCACGACCGTTCCTCCGCCCGGCGCCCATGCTGTGCTGCTTCCACGGGTCACTTAAAATCTTCCCGGGGCCCCCCCCCCCCGCCCTTTTTTTTTTTTTTTTCAAAAAAAAAACCCTTCACGTTGAACCCGCCGCAGCCACACGCGTTACCGCGCCATGTCCGCTCCCTCTCCCCGCGCGTACGCTCGGGTCTGGCCCGGCGGCCGTCGACAGCCTTCGAGAACGCAAGGAGGGAGCCCGGGCCAGAGATCCCGGCGCTGCGTGCGCCTGCGCCGGCGAGGATTTCCTGGCGGAGGCGCCGGGCGCCCATAAGCGCCGCGTTGAACCCGTATTGATGGTCGGCGCCCGCGCGTCGATGGTTCGCGGTAGTGCGGCTCGAAATGCCCCCTTCCCCCCTCGGACACTCCCGCCGCCCTCAAAGTACCCTCTGCCGCTCGCAGACCGTTGCTTCTTCGAGCTCGCGCGTGTGCCCATTTGCTTGCATTTCACTGCCGCCAAAGAGCACTTTCATCTTTACCTGTTCTAGCTCTATTCGCTTCTCAATGTCAGAAACATTACTGCATTTCAATGTCTTGCCATTTTTGAGCGTGCGTGCGCGTGCGTGCGCGTGCGTGCGTGTGCGTGCGTGCGTGCGTGCGTGCGTGCGTGCGTGTGTGTGTGTAATATTTCAGGCATATGTAACATGTTGTTGAAACATCTTTTTAATTCACATAAATCATTAATATTAATTCATTCATATGAATCAAATGGGTTAATTCATTTCTTTCCTTTTGTGGGCTTATTAGCGATTTCATAGTTTTGTTATGCTTCCTTTCCTAAGATACAATCCCATTGGTTGCCAACCAAATAACACATAATAGAACTGGTTTTAGAACAACCAGAGGACTGAGATAGGGGTTTGGGCTATCACCATGCCAGTTTAACATATATGCAAACCACATTATCAAAAAATGGAAACAAAAAGAGAAAACCTGTATAAATTTAAACAAAAAACAAATGGTCCAAACAATTCTTTATACAGATGACATGATACTAACAAAATGACTTGCAGAGGGCAGCAAATGAACTCCATGAAATAGCTCTAATAAACAACATGTAAATATCAACAAATAAGACTAAAGCTATGGCATTCCAAGGCAAAGAAATGAGGAGGCTTAAAATTGTTATAGATGGAAAATAATAGACCAAGTAGCAACATTTATGTATCCAGGAAACATCGTTAGACAAAATTCAGATCAAGAAAGAAAAATTGAAAAATATAATGGGGAAAATGGAATAACCAAGAAAACCTTTGAAAGAGATATGACAGTGGAGGCAAACCTAAGAATACACAACATAACATCTAATCCAATGTTAATGTATAGATCACAAATATGGACCCTAAAACAAAGAGACTGTGAAATATTAGAAGACTCACAAATGAGACTTTTCCAGTACCTGGTAGGAATTACACATTTAGATCGACAAAGAAACACTGAAATCAGAAAAATACTCATAGTAAAAAATATAGTGAATGCCATTAAAGAGAACCAGAGAATATGACTTTTACATGTGCGATGAATGCAAGTGGAAAGATTTCCTAAAGCAGTTTTAATGTTTAAACCCATAGGGTGAAGAAATATAGAAAGACCTCCAAAAAAATGGATTGCTTAGGAACATCTGGAAGGATAATCATCAGATCTTCAGTCTTTTAACAGGAATAGGCATCAGACCTACTATCCTGTTGTTCATAATGATGATGATGATAACTCATAATAAAGCACCAATGATGTTTTTTACTCAGAATTATTCTCTTAAATATTTATAAAATACAAAAATTAAGTAGCTATGTACTTTTATTAGTCAATTTCAAAATATGAATCTTCTATTTTAAATTTTGTCCTCAATATACTCCCAAATACTTGACAACTTTCACTCTATTAATTACCAAACAATTATATTCAGATCTCATTCACTTGTGTAATCAATGAATGACTCAATTTCACCATTTGGCAAAAGATTAAAACTACCATTTATATATAAAATATATAAGCGTGGACTGAGAATGGTCCCTTAAGGAACACCAAAACTCGCGATCAATTCTAAAGCTCAAAAAAATTTTATTCAGCCAATTTGCAGTTGCTCCCAATTCATCTTCATTCTTAGGATGTATTCATAAATGCTGATCTGTTAAAATTACATTTGTGTCATCAGTGAATTACGCAACTTCTTTTGGTAAAATACTAAAAATATCAATTACTTATAAAATAAATAAGTTTTGTCCCAGGATGGTCCCTTGGGGTTCACCATTACTCATAATTAATTCTTAAGTATCATTAATTTTAATTATTTGTCTTCTTTTGGTCTGGTAATTCTTTATCAAATTGAGTACAATAGTACCTCTAAGTACCATTTTGTATAACAATTTCAGTAGGGTCTCATAATCAATCATATAAAATGGTTTTGCAAGATCCAGAAAAATGGATGTACAAGGAATATTTTTGTCTTTTGAGTTAGCTATTTTGTTGGTTAAATGTACTATTGTATCTTAAGTATATATCCCTTCCTGAAATCCACATTGATGTGGATAATAAACCTACTCACTTTCAGAATCTTTTTAAATAGCTTTGTGAAATTTGATATAAGTGACATTGACCTGTAATTTATTAGATAATAATTTTCCCCACTTTTAAATGCTGGCATGGCTTCAGCTTTTTTTAAATAGTCTGGAATTATTCCAGTTTTTATTATTTATTAATTATTTGACTAAGTGTTGCTTAGTTGGTGCTATATAAATTATAATGATTTTAACTGATATTTGATCTTTTCTAGCAGTTTTGTCAATGTCTATTGTATTTAGGATATTTATTAAGCCAATTGGCGTCAGTGAACAAATAAAAATAATTAAATAAATAAGTTATTTCAGTTTTATTTGTATATTTCAATGATGGAGATTTCAATGGCTCTCACACTCTTTTTTTGACTCTCACATCAGATTTGTCAATATTTAAATTATTTAAATCTCATTTATCATGTAACACAACAATTTGTAGCTTAATTGTTTTTTTTTGTTGTTTATAAATTGTAAAATCACTTTAACATTAAAATGATTTTCGTAAATTTTAAAGTTAATGGAGGGGAAATTTTGACCTGGTGATCAAAAACTCGAAGACAAGCCTTGTTCAACATTATGCATTATGTAAGCCAACATAGACAATACTACAAAGGTAAACAGAAAATACAAAACAGAATTAAATATGGATATAAATTCAACCTCAAATCTGATCATTAACAAAATTTTATTCAACCTACTGGAAATAAGCTCACTATTTGTTTCATTCTTCATTAATATGAGTTAATGGCCCCGACAATCAAATAATTTTAGCAACTTCCAAAGATGACTATAAGATTAGGCTTCAAACTAAATGCAATTAGAAAAGAATATGACATGAATTTTTTTATTACTAAAAGCAAAATCATTGAAGCAACAAGAAAAACTGCAGAACTAAAACAGTAATAGAAGATTAAATAATATAATAAGTAACGAGAGTGGTGAGATGTTTGGTGATTGATAGATGTGCTGATGACCAAACAAAATTATAGTAATAATGTATTGACAATATTTTAGAGTAGAATTGAATATTACGAAAAACCTATTTTAAGGGTAAAAGTTGAGGGTGGGGAGGAAGAAAAAACAACAACTGAGAAACAGTCATGAAACAACGAGAAGCACTCAAAGTATTTGCTAACATTAGTGCATTGCATTGAGAGATCTCCATCGCTCATGTTGACCCATCCAGCCTCTTCATCACATATTACATAATAACAGTAAGTGAAGTAAGAAGAAACAGTATATTGTGTTTGTGTGCAATAGTTTTTACTAGGTTTGTTAGTGATTTCAGGTTTTTTAGTTGTTATGCACTGGCTAATTATAGTTTAACTGAAACAAAAACTATTTGCCTCACTAACATTTGAAGAGAAACTTTTGTTTGATTGAAATTTTTTCTTTTGATCTTGAAAAAATTTTTTTGAAGAATTGTTTTGCCAACTTGGATACAAAAAAAAATTTTAAATCACTGGGAATAAAAAACTGAAATTATTGTTTTTAATAAAATTGCAGCCTGTAAAGACAAATCTCCATTAAAATTGGTAAAATTTTTTGAAAGAACAAAATTTTCACTATTTATTAAAGGAAATTTTCCAATGAGCTAAATAAATATGCGTGATAGCAGCTCCAGCTGCATCTGCAGAAAGGAGTTTCTTTGCTATAAAAATAACAAATAATTATAAAAAATAAACACAAGCAGAAGAGTGAATGTGCAGCTTGTCCTTTATAGGAGTCTTTAAACACATTTATCTTATAAATTCATGAATGTCAATACGTTAAAATGACAGCTTCCAAATGTCACACATTATTTTGAAATATAAATTTTGTTAATTTGTATGAATTTATTCATTTGCAATCTTTACAGTCATTTACAATTTGCAGTCAATATTATCTTATTTATTCAAGTCTGACAGAGCCATCATGAAGAGGTCTAATGCTTTGGAAAGGATTCCTAGTACTACACTGATTAGTTGATGTGTTATGAAAAAATGATGAGAATAATGATTTGCAGCTCTTGGGCCACAGGTACACAACTTCCAATTGTACATCATTTGGCCTGAGTGTCGTTTTGTGGGTTGGCTTATATTAGTTTGGAACATCTCTTCAATGCATGGATTGTTTAAATGGCAGCAACAACTCAGTCGCGTGTAAACCCAATTTAAATAGTTTGCACAGGAGTTGGCTTCCTTGCAGAAAAAGCATTAATCATTATAAATTACATCCAAATAGCAAACAAATTTTTAAATTATTATTTAATTTCACATTTTTTGGATTGATTGATTTTCATCTTGCCAAGATTTCTAAGGTATTTTAATATTGTCTTAAAGGAGTCCTTGAGAATAAAAAAATGGAATGAAAAAATCAGAAAAATTAGCTTAGCGTTTTTAGCATTTAAGAAACACTCTACTGCAACTCCCCTCCATCACATCAGAATTAGACCTGGATAAATCTAGTGATGACCATACAAAAATGCCATGCCTTGCCACTAGTAGCAACCTTTACTTGCATAGAAATGAAGATAACTTGATAAGAAGAAGAATAGATATAAAATTGGCAAGATACAAGAGAATCAAAGTAATAATAAAAGGCAAATATTAAAACATGAACATGCAAACAAAAATTAGGCTCTCTAACACAGAAGCAAAATCAATCCTATTAGATGGAAGCAGAATGTGGATCTTAAAACAAAGAGACAAAAGCAGGTTAGAAGCAGCCGATATGAGATTCCTGAGATATGAATGTCAAGAAAGAAAAGTATAAGAACTAACAACTTCAGAAAACGTCGTAAAAATTAAAAACACAGTCAAGAAAGAAGAATGAAGCCAGATAGATACTCCCAACAAATCCTAAAATATAGACAAAGGGGAAGGAGAACACTAGACAGGTTATGGAAAAGAACACTTCATCTGTAACTGAGGGAATTCTGCTTTTGAAGGGATCAGGCCACTAGGCTTAATCCTTAAAAGTTCATGATGCTGCTGCTGCCGCTGCTGCTAATGATGATGATAATTTATTCAATTTCCCTTGATCTCTATGGCAATTGCTGAGATAGCCCCTTTGCTTTGCTTTTGAACTGTAAATGTAGTTTTTTTTCTCTCCAAAACCTCAGTAGTAGTTTTAATTGGTTTGTTTCTTTGTCTGACTGATTTGGGTTGGTGTTAGAAAAATAAAGATAAATAAATATCAGAATCAATTACTAATGCAAAAAGAAAAGTAAATTCCGTAGATGTGAAAATGCAATAAGCCTAATAACCTATAGTAATAATATAGTACCCAGCTGTTGGCCAAAACATCAGAATCAATAAAATGTACTATTTGAAAATTGATGAAACATCAAAATGAGTTAAAATATTGTTGGACTTATTAAACAATATATTGATACATTCTTACCATCGCTTGTGTTTACTAGTATTTCAATATTTAGCAATTCTTAATAGTCAGTTATAGTTTCAATTGAAGGGCTCAGAGGAACAAGAGGCTATTCCACATCGTTTGCAAAATTGAGTTAATTAGCAATATGCAAAATTTCAAATATTATTCTTTTAGTGTAATACATTATTTAAATCCAGTATGGACTTAAATGCAAGTGTTCTGTGTTTAAAAGATTAAAAATGTATTAAGTTATATGAGGGAAGTTCAGGTAATAACCTCATTACCTATCTCAGAGCTATGTCTATGGGGGATAGCAATTTGTTCTATTGAGTCCTTCAATTGTGGACATGCTTTCATCACATATTGAAGTCAATAATATCTTAAACAAATAAGGAAACAAATATCTACCTTCACTTAAACTGCAGCTAAGACAACTCTTACTCTAATGTTTAAGGCGAGGAAAATATAATATAGAATTCTTTACCCAAAACTATACCTATATTTTTATGTTCACAACATTACTTCAGGAATGCAGCTCTCTCTCAATCACAATTGCTGAACTTTAAAATTTAACATTAGATAACCTGGATGCAAGACACAATTTGGAATGCTATAAGTGAATATTTTGTCATATTTGTCGGACTGCCATACCTTTTGACAGTGCACACTATAGTATATTGCTAGGCAAACAAGACAGATAAGAGATCAGGAGTACAACACTAGAAGTTCAGACATAATTGTTAGACACAGACAGTACACAAAGACAGTAAAACATAGTTGATAATCTGTATTTATAAAAATGTATATGTAGTTATAAAAAAGGTAATACAAACATGCTACTTAATACTTCATTTAACTTATCTTTATAATATATGATCTACAAATGGCTTGATTACTGCAGTGTGTGAAATTTAATTCATTGCTATAGTTATATTTAATATTACTGCACTGTGTAATATAACTTTTTTTTTGCACAATTTGATGTTTTTAGCATTTAGAGAGAACACTATTTAACTGAGAATAGAAAGCCATGATTCGGCTTAAGTGTATTTATGCTGTTATTCTTGAAGACATTTTCAGGAAGCATATTTTAACATTGGTCATTGTCATTTTATAAAATGAAATAGTCTTCTAAGCAGAAACGTAGCTTTTAGAAAATTCATTCATGTATATTTTAATACACATAGCTTTTTAAAATATGCTTTAAAATAAATTTGTACGTAGGTTTACAAAATAACTTTTTAATATCTACTTTGTTTTTAATTGTTGATGTAAAGTAATGTTGAACATTTTTTTCTGTCACAGGAGACTGAAATAAAGGTCTGTGGGGGTGGTGGCAGCACTTCTGTGTCACCTTGGATTGTAATGGTTTGTTTAGGCACGTGGACAATTAGCAAAGCTCTCTTATCATGATCTGTTTGGCTTGGATTATTCCATTGTTAAATCCATTGATTTTTCCTGTGATGATCACAATTATTAGCAAATAATCAACGCCTATGAAAGTACATTGTAATGTGGCTGTTTGTACAAATAATCTACAGGTTGTAAAAGTATGTGATTCCTCAGCAAAGATGGGATGGTTAAATTATTTTTATTAATATCTGTTCTAAATCATAACTCACATACACAAACTAGTCATCATTACACAAATCCCTAAGGACAATATTACTAATAGTACATGATTAATGCAATAATTTTTGTAGTGTTCAAAAACAATATGTTCAATGAATCATATATAATTACTAGCAACCAATTCCTAAACGTATTGTATTATTAGTACAAACAGATGTCAAACTCACTCAGAGTCATAATATACGAATACAGCAAAACACCTCATGACAAATAATGATAATAATAATGTTAATAAGTAATAAATAAGCAACGCTTTAAACTCCTACAGTTGCAGGATGCCAGTATTAGCTTCAGCAAGTGGTAATGGAAAGTCTTCGGAAAGTTTGCCACATTGTTTTGGACTGTGTAACCCCTTGTCAGTATAGCTATGTAAATACCTTCCACATTTATTCTCCTATCTTCAGCTCTTTTAGAATTAGATATAGAACCAAAATTGTTTTATTGTAGTTTATTATAGTATATATCATTGTTGCAAAGTTGATATTATTTACTAATAGTTGTTATATTTAAATATTAATTGATTTGTTAAATAATTTCAATGTTAGTGCCCTAATGTAGTTGTAAGTTAACAAGGGGTTAACGACTCATCGGATTAAAGGTGGCTCGAGACTGACAATGACAATAGCATAGAGATTAGATTTCAGCTAGCAAACTGAACTGGGTTTGTACAACATACACAAGGTCAACTTCATAGGATTTTTAAGGCATTTGTTATTACACTGATCCTCGTAGAGATGTGAGGAATTTTGGAATCATGGTAAGGTCCATGTAATTTAAACATATAATACAGTATTATAAATACATTTTAGAAACACTGTCATCAAAATTTGTAACAGATAGACCAATGTTTGTTTAATTGCTTGTGTGATATGTTTATGCATTTAGCACTAAGTCATGAAATGTTTTATCTCAAGAAATTAATGTAAAAAGATATACTTTCTATCACTTTGAGCTGTCTTGCTATGAAGACATTTAGACTACATTTTTATTCAATGTCTGTGGTAGTCCTGACAACTGTCGAGTATGTCCCCCTTGTATATACAGTCAATTTTACATCCTTCATCTAAACATTTTCACCTACTCATAAACATAAAGATTCTCTCTTGCAACCATCACACAATAATTTTGAGAATACATTTATATTTATCAATAAAGTTATCAAATGATTGGTGCGTAAACATATCCTTACCAACATATCCATGGAAATACGTGTATGGAAGGTTTGAAATATTAACATATCCTTTCAAACATATCCAGGACAATACATAAAACAAAACATGGATGCAACAGAGAATTATATTCCTTTTTTTTATGAAAAGACCAATTTGCTGTGAAGTGAAGCTTTTTCATTAGTAGAAATGTGCTGCCAAATACTTCGTTTATCTTCTCTTCATAATATATGACCTACAAATAGCTTGATTACTGCACTGTGTAAATTTTTACTGTTATTTTGCACAGTTTGATGTACTTAGTATTTAGAGTGTACACTGTATAACGTCCGAGGATAGAAAGCCATGATTCTGCTGAAGTGTTTTTATGCTGTTCTTCTTGAGGATATTTTCAGAAAGCACATTTTTACCTTGGATGTTGTTATTGTATAATATGAAACAATTTCTCCTAAGCAGAAGCTAAATGAGCTGGATGGTCAGAAAGAAATTAATTTATGGCTTTTTCAAAATAGTGCACATGTGAAAAATGCACATATTTAATTGATTTTACAAAATAATAACCATGATGGCCTTTTGCCAGATAATGAGATTATGCTAAGATAACTTGAGTTTCAAAGGATATAAGACAATAACTACTCTAATAATTATTGTAACAATAAGGAATAATAATTTTAGAGACTGACAAAACCAACATGGGCCATGAACATTTCAGAGAGTGCAAAGTGGAATAATTGCATTACAATTGAACTATACAATAACTGTGCTTGGGTATGTAAAGTGGATAAGAAATGTTAAATTTTTCTCTGTGTCTCATTAATGTTGTCTGACTTCATTTTTTCATAGTATATATTTCATTACTTTTTTCCTCATGTACAAAAGTATGGCTTATAAATGTGGTACTTCCTAATTGCCTGAAATCGGGTTGCACTGAAATTTTTGAACAAAATGATGGGTAATACAGGTATCACAGAATGTCATTCATAGTACCATTCTTTCTTGAATTGGCATAAATATCCCATGCCAAACAATTGAGAGCCTTGCCAAACAATTATTATATCAGCTCTAAATACTTTTCAAGATAGAAATACCTCAGAAAATAATTCAAGTATATTGAATACAAACAAAATTGGTAGATTTTTGCTTTTTTATGTAATTGTTAATAACTATATATTGTTCGTAATACAATGATACAGCAATTTTTTACACCAATGGAATTCCTGTAATTGTTTATTACTTGAATAGTTAAATGTAGATTAATGTGTGTGTTTCGGTGGTAAAAAATCTGCTTCCGGGTAAGGCATGCCTAAAAACATTACCAGTATTTCAAAGTATTATATCATAAAACATTTTGTACACTTCCATGTGTTTAATGCACTTATGGAGGTGTATGTATTCCAAAAACAACAGTGGACAATACAAACTTACAATAATATTATTAATATTTAAATTGAATAAAAATTGAGAATAAGAAATAATAACTCAACGACGACAAACTACCATCCTTCACAGACCTGCGGCCTATCACACACATGATATTGTTTACTTCAGGGGCAAACAAGCTCATGCAAGAATGGAGTGTGGAAGCCAACAATATATTGATAATTCAGTAAGGGAAAGAGCTTCTGTTCCATTTATGAAGAACTGAAATTAGCAAACAATGGTGTGCATAAATTTTAAACAGAGAATATTATTTTTATCTCCATTTACTTCAGAAATGTTCAATTAAATGTGGTGAAGGACATTGGTTAACAATGTGTTCAGGGCTTCATGAGTGTGTGTACACTGGGTTCAAGTTACGTTGCAGTGCAGTGGTTTGAAGAAAGCAGATATGACTCAGCATCAGGTGACAAGATGGAACATCCTATTCTTCTTTTTCTATTGTTCACCCTTTCTTTCAACAGAAAATCATTTTGAAAGTTGTGTGTTTTCCGTCATTTCCTCCCTGCTCTGCAGTGTGATTTGTAACATACGTAAAAGAATGTAAAAGAAGTGATTAAGAAAATTTTGAAATGTAAAACAGAAAACAATGGTCAGTTGGGATAGAGGATTGTGAGATGGAAAGTAGGACATTGCATTGATGAAAGTTTGGATGCCTTATATTGGAGAATGTTTGGGTTTTTATTCCATGCCTGTTGGTTGTTTGCCAATTACTCTTGCAAACATTAAGTCTTCCATTTAAGAATTATAATAAATCAGAGATTAGTGTATCCGTAGTTGACAGCAATAGAATGGAGAGAAAGAAACTAATGTAGGCAAAGGAATGGCACAGTTATAATTAAATAATTTATTTTTTGGTATCATACTATGATATTTAACAAAAAAAGCTTCAATGCCAACTCTGTATTGACTAATTTGGACAAAGTTGGTATTACAGTAACTCTAGTGAAGCAGGAAACAGATTTTTTAATTTATTTAAGTGGATATTGTCTCATTAATTATGTAAAAGAATTTATTGCAAAATTTTGCATCAAGTCTTAGCAGTCGTTAGCTTCAATGTAACGTTATGACTTGTATAGATTATAGTGCTTGCAAAACCATTACACCATTCCTCTAGTTTCAGGGAACTGTGAATGTGACATTCAAGTACCCTGCATCATTGGCTACAGGAATAACTATATCAATTTTGTGTAAAAACAAGTTTGAATTAAAACTTGCAGAATAAAGCTTAAAAATTACATTGTGAGTACAGTATTTGACAATTGTGTTTGAATCTCATTTGGCACTTTGATTATTTTGATATGATTGATAGCAGTGCATTTGACTTTTTTTTAAGCAACTACATTTGATATTGTTATACTGAACAATAATGACTTTTTCAGGAATATTTAATTATTAACAAGCATTGCTAACTTTCAATGGCATAATAATTAAGTGCCCATATTTAAACAGTACTGTGTCATAATTGACTTATTATGACATCATTCTAATATATGAATCGTTTATAATGAGAGTGTTGGGTTTGTTGCAGATTGAAGTAAAATAAATATCGGTAACTGTGTAACTAGTTGCGAGTGTTTGACTTCTAAATATTCCTATTGACAATACCCTTTTACAAATGATTTATTTTGTAAAATAATGATAAATAACTTTTTAAGTGACTGTGTGCGAGTATCTTCCACAAATAGGAGTATGCCTGTTTTTTATTCTTTGTTTATCTACAAAAATTGTGTATTTGTGAAATGTGATGTCTGAACACAATCCATAAGCTGCAGTGAAACACATACCTCCATAGCCTTTGAACCCATTATTTAATAAGCAGTTAAATATTGATCATCCTCTGAAAATTTTAATTATGTTTTGTCTTGAAAGAAGACGAATATAAATGTAAATAATAACTATTAAATGTCTTCTCTTTCACTTCAACTAGTTACAAAATTTGTTTACTTCAAAATGTAATGGTACCATTACAAATAAATGTAAACACCATACTAATAAATATAAAACTGTTATTGTAACAATTTCCTGACTACATTTCATTTCTATTATTTTTAATTGGCAAATTGTTGACAATATTATCATTTCATTCTTGAAAGAGTAAGCAAATAAACCTCAATGGAAATGTGACATGACTTCATTCACAAAACACGGGCAATTAGATTATTTCAATCAATAATTTATTTTTAAGGCTTTCAAAACATCACAAATGAATGTTTTAAAATATCACTGTAATATTCTGCACAATAAAACACATAGAATATACAGAAGTGGGTAAAAAAAACAGAAAATAAAGAATAAGAACGTGCCGGTCACAGTTCTATTTCCCTCAGCTTTAATCATCTGAGACAACTGGAGAAAGTCAAAATTTTCAGAGGCAGATTAGTGTGATCTCTTAAGTGAGAATTACATGGTCTTAGACACAATATTGACAACTTGCAGTTCTCTTATTATAATAACAAAATTTAATTTATGATGAGTCATTTAAAACTAATTCACAATATAAGAGTATAATTAATATAGTCTTGTTTGACGGCTTGAGTTGGTCCTTTTGAGAAGTTTTTTATAGCACTTAAATCAAAGTTGGCTGTAGAATAACTCATTTCTTCTATCTGCAGTAGTAATTCACAAAAATAACAATAAATAAGAGACATTTTTGAAGTTAAGGAATTAGTTATTACACAGGGGTCACAGCAAATAGACGATTGGTTTTTAGTAACAATAATGGCTATTTCTCATTTAATTTGTGTTTGGTTATTATTAAAAGCATCTTCTAAATAAATTTACACCTATAAATTTCCTAAAAAGGATGCAAGGATATGTAGTTTTCTTAGTTTCAAATAGTTTCTAAAACATTTCACTACAAGCAAACTTTAGTGTGTTTTTCACAACCAATTTTTTCAAGAATGGAAAGCCATTCACAGTTATGAAGGAAGAAAGATTTGCAAAGATATTCACTATGTACAAACAAAAAAGCAATGTAGAGGGGGAGATTAAGTTTCTCATATGAAGTATCTCCAGTATTAAATGGACTTAAATGTAAAATAACACAGAATGGAACTGAATGAGGATAAGAACTTACAGAACTACTAAAATCATGATTCCATTTTACACCAATGTTTTTATGAGAATGGCTACATCAAAAGTGGAAGATATGTCTGCAACTTTCTAGAAAGTTATCAACCAACCACATGTTTAATGCTCAAATCCAATCTTTTTCTTAATTATAGCTATTGGCTGATCTGGTGGCCGAGATCCCTAAGGTAGTAGTGCCGTAGCGATCTCATACCGAAAGATCGCGGATTCGAGTCCCGCCTCAGGCATGGTTGTATTGTGTTCGTCGTTTCACCCCCTATCATCCATCATCCTCCATCTCTCATTATCACCTTTCTGAATAACATTCAGAATTGTAACTCGAGGATTTATCCTCACCTCAAGGTGACACCTTCGACAGTCGACCATGAACAGTAAAAAGTGAAGTGGAACGACTCAAGTGGTCCAATGTGGCCAATCAAGTTAATAATAATAATATAGCTATTGTTTTCATATTTTTGAAAGTGATAAATCATTCTCAAGCACCTGCAGTTGTATGAACATATCTACAATTGTGACCATATAATACAGCTTGAATACAAATGATGTACAAAATTATGTATTGTGACATTTTACTGAGACAGTCACACAATAGTGAAAATATACACAAATTAATACTAATGTATTTTTTCATGGGCTCAAAACAAATTATGAATGTGCTCCATTTTTATGGGTGACACAGAAGGCTCAAATGCTAAGAAAAATGTTATTTAGGAAATTTTTATTAAAAATTGAAGCAGTGAATTGAAACATTTTAAATTGGTGGTAATATTGTGCATTATTTTATATCAGAAATAGTTCTAAAAACAGTAGGGCTGAAACACCTTTTTGATATATGAAAGTGAAAGATATTTTCCAAAAGAGAGGAACCAAGTCAAGACGTACATAGGATATTATAAAATCACAGTAGTAGTTCATACAATAGTTAATTTTTTGGAATTTGTTAATGTAAGAAGTAAAATTTTATTTTCAGAACAAATTAGTTTCAATTTTAGAAACTTGTGTATGGTAAAACAGCTGATGATTTATTTAATAATGAACTGATGGCACTCCAAGACCACAGAACCAAATAAGATGGGTAGCATTTATGACATCCCAATATATTTTAAGAAAGGAAATAAACATTGACAATGCACTAAAGGAAAATAAAATGGACTTTTAATAAATAGCTCTTGATATGGAAATAAGATTTATCAACTTTTTCCTTTACAGGGGTTAGCAATAAGAGTTTTTGTGTTGAAAATTTGTCATTTTCTAGTTCATGATTACAATATTTTTTCTACTTAGGTTTAGGAGGTCAAGAAAGTAAAATAGTTTAAAATATAGTTTGGAATATAAAAATATATTTAAAATTTTAGATTGTAAAATTCTAATAGACAATTATTAATGATATATTCAAAAGGAATAATTTATTAAATATTAAAAATTATAATTTTTAAGAATCGCTTTTCAAAACTAGAAATTATATTATCAAAATCATTTGAAGAAATGTTTACAGTAATTTACTTTATTATACTCTTCATTCACATTACATTCTACTCTACATTCACATTATTCTACTTCTTCAATTAGATAATTGTGATATTTAATGTTAATGCTTTGTAAATGTATTTGCATACAGATGTTCCAGAAGTTCAATAAATCAGAACTTTGGTAAGAGATTAAGGAAGGTAAATGAAAAGTTGTTTTCTGGCTTGTTTACAGTATTCATCCATTAGTTTCAAAACAGGGAGAACTCTAAGCTTAACATGAAAAATTAAATATTCATAATTTCCACTTCATTAATAGTTGTTCATAAGCTAGCATGTAAAAAAATTGGGGTATTATAAACGGACACAGAATATTGTCTATTTTACATACCATACATGAAATTAGTTATTTTGTAGAATATAATGTAGTATGTACATACACTATTGGATCACAACACCTCAACCTGCATGGCTCTATGGGGTCTTGCTCTTTCTGACACCTAGCAAGCAGGTTTGCAGGCCAGTGTCCATCCCCTTTCCTTTACATTAGCAATTCTATTCAGTGTAAGCACTGGTTTAGAAGACTCAGGGAATCAGTTGATGTTACTGCAGAGCCTCTGACAGGGAGGTCTGAGGGTTTGAGTCCTTACGGTGGCAGGATTTTTGACATTAGCTAAATAGCTAGATTGAATTCAGCCTTTTTGGAGGAGAATTCTAGCAGACGGTTGCTCTGATTGGTAGTTTATCATGGTTTCTCCGATCAATATCAGGTAAATACCAAAGCAATACCCTAACAAATGGGCTACCAACCATGCACAGTCTTTCCTTCCCCTTCCTTGTCTTATCCTTCCCCCTTTTACACATACACTTATACTTTCATGCACTACTCTGCTGCACATGCTGGAATACCAGTCAAGAGCTTAAAGCTTGGCCCAGATGGGGTGGTGCGGCAGATACCTGGTTGAGGAAAACCCTGCAAGCCGACAGGCACCAAATCTCACCATCCTACAGGGAAAGATTACTATCACCTCCTATGATAAAAAACATGCACTATAGTTTCAGGTCTGACCTTAGCAGTTGACATGCCCAGAATCACTAATCAATCAATTGGTAAGTACATCCTGTATTAAGAACTAAGTACTTTCCTGGCTGGACCCTCACTGGCTTTCCAACAGCCTATAGTTCATCACCATCTTTTTGGCTGAGGGGAGCTGTCAAAATATCCCCTGGAGCAATCTTAGTAAGGCACGGTGATATCAGGTAGTGGGTATCTATCTGAAGGGGAAGGATCCAGTCTTACAAGGTGATACATGATGGATGAGCTTGAGCAGTGATGGCACATCACAAGAGGAGTCAGGAATAGCACCATCTAAGCACAATGCATACATGTCTTATACCATGCTCCTGGGCCATCTGAGTAGAAGAGGAAAGAAAATATATTGTGTAAAGGTGATTCTTTGGTAGGTGGGAAATACAACCATGTCAACCACACTACACTTTTCAGGTAAATATCCAAGCCTAAGTATTATTCAAACCCATGACCCCCCCCCACACACACACACACACACACTTATCATATTATCTTGCTACTGCATGCCATCCCTTAGAGACCACAAGCATTTGGATCAGCTGTTTGTTTCCTGGTGATTGGCAAAATAAGTAATAGTATTATATTTTTATATTTATACACAAACAAAAAAAGGGCATATAAAAATGACCAAAATATTTTCAGAAAACAGACAATGAAAAACACAGTCCCTACTATATGTTACAACTGTAATGGCATTTTGAACACTTGAAAAGATGGGCATGTGCACCTAAAATAAGGAGGGGGATCCAACTACATATCTGGGCCCCCATTTCGCATTTAACTTTTTTTATTTACAAATTACATTTTACTAGTTAATAAAAAAAAATTTTCAAGTAGAAAAAAAAAAAAATTATAATGATACAATTAATAAGTACAATAGGTTTTATGTTAAACTCCTTACCTAGTTGCCAGATTGCTAAAAGAGCAGCTCCCCCAAACGTCAAATTACTATTTCCTTAAATTGTTGGGTCAAGAAAGGAAAAATCAGTGATTGAACATATTTAGAAAATAAAATGTTTTCTTTCAAAGGGCAATAGGGCATTTTTCAAAATTTCCAGGGTGTCCACAGCCCCTCCATCCCTCTCTTAGTGCATGTCTATGATTCCATGAACACAAAATACCATAAATGTGCAACTGTTGAAGAGAGAATTACTTCCCAAGAGTGCATCAAACACATTTAAAATGAATAATGTTGAAATTTTGTAGATCAGAGGTAGGGTTGAACTTAAACAATTTAATCAGAAATACCTCTAAAGATGAATTATAATTTGAGTGGATATACAGTTTTACTTTCCTTTGTAAAGGAACTCCTTGAAATGCACCTCTGCCTACAATTACACAATAAGTCACTTTTTGCACAACTTGTTGCAACTATATCAACAAAGTTTCTTCAATTTTAAAATCTTTCAATCTTAATGAAGAATTTTCTCAAAATTTAATAACATTTCAGAAAGTGTTATCAAATATAATATTAACAGGTCATCTAAATTAATAGTTTAGTTTTCTCTTCAGTAATGTTTACACTGAGGAAATTGTATTGTATCAAAAGACATCCATTTTAAAAAATATATTTTCTCAAAATTTTTGGTTTCCTATTAGTTAAAGAGAAATGAATCAGAATATCAGAAGAGCAAATATGCTTAACAAAAAAATTAAAACTGCTCTTCAGAAGAGGTATTTTGGGTAAATTTTCACAGTTGGAGTGAAGAGGAAATATTATTGATTTCTAATTTCCTTCTTATTCATAGGCATGTCCAACCTAGGAGGGGGAACCAACAACTTTTCTGTATCCTCTTATTCATTCAATTTTTTTATTAACATGTAATATTTTACATGTACGAAAAAGGCAGTCCATTTTTTCTATTTTCTAATGTTTAACCCTTCGACTCTGTTTCTCAAATACTTATGTGGATTCTGTTTGGTTCTTTTTTTTCACTCTAAATGTTTTACACAATAATTTACTAGTATTTGGAGCAGGAATGTTATATGAAAGTATTAATAGAGAAAACAATGCTATTTATTTGCTTTATTTATTATATTGTACTAAATAGCAAAGAATAATATTATTTTCACAAAAAAACTTCATTTTTTTTCTCCCCACATCCGTTGGTCTGTTTGTCTATAAACACCACTAGATCCTAAATCATACATAGGATTTTCCAAAATGGATATTCCCTGGGCGATCTGGCTAGACCCCTGGTGCAGTGATTTTGAAAAATATTCTTTAAAATTTGGAGAACTTTACATGAAGCTCCTGGGACATTCTGAAAATTTTCTAAAAAATGGCACCAAAATTGTTTCTTTACATTTTTTGAAAGAATGGAGTAAAATACACTTTTAAAAATGGCACAAGTCCGATTTTCACTGTTCATTCTAAATTTTCGATAATTGCAAAAGTTTGAATTTTTTTTCGACATAAATGTTCACTATGAGATGATATAAACATCAGGTCTATTTTTTTGTTGTTTTCTTCAAAAATTGCAAAAGAGCAGTTTTTTATTAGCTCTCACATTGTTAATAGGGGTGATTTGTTCACATTATTATATTAATGAGTACATGTGCTTTAAATGATGTCTTATAAAGTTTCTCAAAAAATCCAAAGTTTTCTGTGAAAACGAGTTCAAAATTTCGCATTTTCAGAAATGCCATTTTTTCAAAAATAGCTTCAAATTTTTTCTTCAAACTTTTCGAGCGGTTAGTGCAAGACATCACGCCATTAATATGCACATTTCCCGCAATTTGTATACATTATTTCATTTGTTTTTCCACTTGTTCTCCATATTTAGTTCTTTCATTAAGGTCAGGTATAGTGTTTTTGAAAATTTTAGTAGTTTTCATGAAATATGTGCAACTTTAAAAAACAACAACAACAACAAAAAAAGATTTTCTCAAGAAAAAGCTCTCTTTTTTTCCTTCTTTATTCCTTTTCTTTTTCTGTAGGAATATTGTTAAATGTAGTGTATGAGATGATAGAAACATAATTTTGCCCTATTGTTTTGTTTTTTCAAAAATTACAAATATGTAATTTTTTTCACTTTTCTCATGTCCTTAATATTTACATTTGCGGCGACATTATTATATTTATGAGTACATGTGCTTTAAATAATGTCATACAAAGTTTGTCGAAATAATCAAAAACTTTTGATTATTTCGACAAACGTTTTTCAACGAGCTCAAAATTCTGCATTTTCAGAAATGCTCAAATGTTATTTTCTCAAAAACCGCTCCAAATTTGTTTAAACTTCTCGGACAGCTTGTGCTAATTACACCGTTTCAGATTTACTTTCATGCCATAAATATTTATATTTCCAGGGATTTTTAAACAGTATTACATATCGAATGGAAGTGCTTTAAGTGACTTCCAAGTAAGTTTTTCGAAAACTCAAAAGTTTTCTGTGAAAAAAAGTTTCAAATTTCGCATTTACAGTAACGCTTAAACACCATTTTCTTAAAATGTTTCCAAATTTTTCAAAGAAAATTGTCATGTAGAACAAGGTTTTACTGTACTTTAATATTCTTAAAATAATATTTTGCTATTTATATTAGTGACAGCTGGCAAAAGTATTAGGCAAGATAGAAAAGAAAAAGAGCCAGACTAAAAAAATTAGAAAACTAACTCCAATAACTTAACTAACTACTAAGAGAAAGTATGTGCCATTTGTAGCATCACTAGTTTATTTCTTGATACTTTTTAGAGGTTTCTATGCAAGGTTCATATCCAAAATTTGTCACCTTTCAAGTGTAATTTGAACATTTCTTCATGATTTTTTGCCTTTAAAATGAGTGATTATTTTGCAATTTTTGACATTTAAGATAACATTTTTTTCAAAAATGAAAAATCTGAAAATAAACAAATATTAATATTAATTAATGAAAAATAGTGAGTGAATGAGTTAATGACTACAGAACAAGGGTTGACATTTACAACTAAATAAAAACACCATCATTTCAAATTTTATATCCCTAGGCAATAATTTCCACTCAAATATAGATTCAGTATAATATATTAGTTGACATCAGTTGATCATTTGGCAATTAAAAAAAGATATTTGCTCAAAATTGAGGCCAAATTGTTTCTTGAATAGAGCTAATTACACTTATAAAACTGGTATGTGTTCTGTTTACCTCTAACTCTCTATATTTTTAAAAATTGCAAAGTTTAAAATTGTTTGGTATCTTCCCTCAGCTACAAGATCGAAGATTTTTTCTTCATGTAATATGATCTTGCAATAAAGTCAATGAAAATCTTATTTAAAATTATTTTAAAAAATTGAAAATGCACGTTTTCACGCATTGGAAGGAGCAAGTGTATTGGAGTGGCTGATGATATAGTGGTAAGTAAATGGTGTGAATAACCCAAAAATTTGCATTAGTTAGAAAATAATACAGAAAAAACAAATGCTGGTAGGTAACACCTTTCCAAATTCAAAGAGTATTAGAGTATTGAGTAGCAGTTATAAATATTGTGAAAACATATGTGCTTCTTTCTTGAAAACTCTAGCTTGTAATCTATCATACACCTTCATTATCAAATCTGAACATTCGTTTTTTAATATACTTTATTTCTCTATATTAGCCCTTTAAATCATTTAATGTAAAGTTTTTCCATCATATTAGTAGTGTTTGTATAATTTTCAGTAAAATCAGGATAGTTTTCTAAAATTACCTAAATAAAATTTTCTCAAATACTTTTCCAAATTTTTTATAATATTGTGACTATTGAGTTCTATGATCAAAGTGCCAATTTCCAGATTGAAAATTAATTTTTTTCATCATGGAAGTTTTCAAGAAATGGCTTAGTATACGTAAGATGAAAGTTGCAACATTTTAATTAGGGTTAGAAAGTTTATGCAAGCTTTTAAAACTAAAATATGCCATAAAAATGTTTAATGTAAGCAGCATTTGTTTATAAAATCATGTATTTTGCAACAAAATTCGCATTTTCTTGCCATCTCACCAAAGAAAGTACATGCAAATTGAAAATAGATCATCTACTTCTAAATGTTTTATTTTGCACTAAGAACGCAGAATGTCATTAAAATTTTGTTAATATTTTCTATTCTTACAAAGGGTCTTAGTTGGTGATTCTGGGTGTGTAAGCTACTAAGAGCATTAACCCCATGAGCATGTTTTTCCCTCGGGAGGTGGCGGTGATCTTTCCCTGCTGGTTAGCAAGATCTGGCGCTGACCTATCATCAGGCTAGCAGGGTTTCCTCCAACCAGGTTCCTCTCACCAGCAGGAAACCACCCCAACTGGGACGAGCTCTAAGCTCTCGACCAGACCAATGAGTGGTAGTGTAGGGCATGTTAGTGAAAGTATGTGTAACGGTGAGGATAGGACAAGGGAGAGGAAGGAAAGATCGCACACAGTTTGTGGCCTGTTTGTTAAGGCCCTGCTCAGACAGTGGCCTGGTATTGAGTGGAGAAACCACAGAAAACTACCAATCAGAGCAAGCTGACCTCTAGAATTCTCCTCCAAAGAGCAACTGATTTCAACCTAGATAACAAGCTAGTATCAAAAATCTTGCCACTGTCAGGACTCAAAACCTAGGACCTCTCGGTTAGAGACACTGCAGTTAATGCACTAAGCCTACTCCCTGGTTTCTGTAAAGACCTTTCCACATCACATGACATATTTGTACTTTAGAGATGTTCAAAATACACTCACACATTCCCAGGAAAGCCAGTACACAGGAAATATATTTTCTCTTTTAAGAATTATCTTCCCATTTTATCATTTATCCATTCTAATTTCCTCATCCTCAAACAAAACCTTTATATCATCTTTGTCACATTTTCATTAATGTAAAGGTTTTATAATTTTAATTAATTTCAATGGATATTAACATGTGTTGGAAGGCACTGTTTCTCTATCTTGGCAACAGATGTATTTTTACAGCAAACCTGTCATGTGCCAGTCATTCCATTTTGTTCGTGAACAAATTTTACTCACCAGTGATCTAAAGTTTTGTACATGCCTGCCTGAATTATCAAGAAACAAGCTTTGCAGTTACTAATAATTTTTGTTCATTTTACCTATTTAAGGTTGCATTTCAACTGCTAAGGTCATACAGTGATCACTATAAAAAACATTAGTTTTGTAACTTTGGGACAACACTAGCAGGACCTGTGTTTGGATACACACAAACATCCACAACCTGGGCAGGATTCAATCCCATGACCCTTCAAGCCAAGGTAGCTATAACTCTTCAGCCTTAGCTGAAGCACGGCTCTCCAGGCCAGCCAATTAATAATCTTTAGTTATTAATAAATGTATTTTTTAGACAAAAACATTGAAAATTTATTTGAATAGACAAAACCTCTAAAGTAAGCAATACATGCAAAAAATTGTTTTCATCTGGTTTGCCACAACATAAGAGATTTTCAGTTTCTGACTTATATGACCGTTAAGAAAGAATATACAATCACATGAACTTTGCAACTTTAATTATAATATTATGAATCTGTGATAAATAATATGAGAATATCCTATTTCCTGTTTCCCAGAATTTAATGATAAATAATTAAGTTTCCAGAAGTATTAGATTATCAAGGTGTAAGTTTCATAAGAACTACTTAATAAGAAAAAAATAAACAACAATAAATCCATGAAAAAAATTATTTATTCAATTATATTCTTCATTTAATAATTCTTCTACAAAATTTCATAATGCTGTACTATATATTGAAAGAAGAAACAGAAGTTTAAGCTTTGGTAAAAATATCTTTCTTGTGCAACAGTCTTACAGATAAAAGTATAGCACCGAATAACAAGGTATCAAATTGCCCTTTTCAGAAAATACAAGCAAAGTTTGTTGTATTGACATTAATAACAGTTTGCTTATTGAATACTCCATATAAATTGTATAAAAATACTTTACTTTGTAGCTAATTTTAGCTAAAATTATAAAAGAAAAATATATTGACAAAGAGAAAATGCAATTCCATCACATCAAAATTAGTCAATAAAATGTCCTGTCACCAAGTAAGAAATCACGTAATTTGATGGTGATCAATCAACATCGTACTTTACACCTAATTTATGGCGTATAGTGTCTTCCAACTCGGCCAACAACAGACTTTCATCAAGAGTCATTTTTGGACTCTCAAGAAGACCTGTAAGAAAAAGAAATTTAGCAACAGCAATAATGTATTATTTATTGGATGTAAAATTAAAAGTGAATGAAACTATTGTAAGAAATGCTACTGTACCATATTTGCTTCAAATTCAGCGAAAATCTACAAGAATTTGACTAAGCAAATTTTTATTATTCAACAAAACATTGCAAAATATTTTCAAAATGTCAGAATTTCTTAAGACTCAGTGCCACGCACTGCTTCAGACAAAATTTTCCTTTTTAGGGTTACCAAGTTAATCAACATTTCAAAGAACATGAATTTGGTACTTTTGCAAATATTGTTCAAATAGAATAAATATAAATAGCAAAAGGAAACAACATTTGTGAAATAAGTTATGTAAAGAAACATAAAAATCGATGCTCTATGTTTACTTGCAATGTTCAATAGGATTATTTTGATTAACGTTACATTAACGTTATTTCATGGCAGTGTACTATTCTAAAACTTTGCATAAACCTGGTTTATAGTTGTCACAAGACATTGCAGTTTTTCTTAAATGTAATAGTAATTATGAATAAGCAAATATGTTTTAATCTATCAATATGCAATTACAAAGAATGGAAAATGAAATCTTTATGATATACTCTCAATTACATACTGCATTTACATATAAACACTTACTTCTATCAAGACTTACTAAATTCCATGCACTTTAAATACTAGTATCAAACTGCTAAAGGCATGGTGACCATTGAAGCTCAAGCCTTCAGAGCTGTACTAGTAAATATACTGATTGAGGTGTAAAATTTTTACAGAATGATATAGAATGGATTCTTTTCTCTCATAATTTAAAGTTATAATAATTATTTTTCAATTAGTTGGCATAATTTTGTAATTGAACTCTAGTTAATGTTGTGTTCCTGGCGGCAAATCAAACTACGACAATGATCCTCATACCCTAGGGTTTAAATTTTCTGAAAAGAGAATTCTAAGAAATAAGAATTTGAGAAATATACATAACATCAACTTTTATGAAAATTAAAGTGAACGTGAAAAAATTAATGCAACTGTGTTTCATTTTAAACTGATCTTATTCGTTTTCAAACGGAGGGCAGATCCATATGATTTGTAAAGTATCGCAATTTAAGAGCAATGGCTATTCAATTTTTCCAAACCAGCCACATTAACTCTCAGTCAAACTGAATAATATACGAAAAGATCCTGAAGAAATAAATCAGAAAATTTTACAAAGAGATGAAAATTGGTTGAAGTGGTGTAAAGTAAATCTCACAGATTCTCTTTAAATCTTTTGGGTTAAACTTTAAACAACAAACATTTTTTGCTTGTGAAAGAAGACTTATTTCCATTAAAAGAGATGTTTGTGTTCACATTAATGTTTCATTGACATCAATCAGTTTTAAAATCGACTTTAATATAAATGTGTGTTTTTTACTTAGTTTTACTTCTGCTAAAAAGCGTTTGTGGAACTTGAACTGTGAGGGAGCTGGGATTTTAAATGTGACACATGGAGCAAACTGGACAATTTGGTAAAGCTACATTTCTTAGTTTAGTAATGTCAATTTGTCTCTGAAGGGTAAATTATTAACTAATAGTTAAAAGTTATCTTGCCACTAAACAAAGACAATGTGGAAAAAACAACTGAAACCCAAATACAACTGAAGAATTAATATTTAAATATACATGCAACATATAATCATACATCATGATATGGATGACGCATGAGCTTCAAGTGCCACCATGGCTATTCTTCATTAAGGTCTGGAGAATGTAGTTTGCCTTCTTTCTAGCAAATTCTGCACTTTGTTGATGAAATAAAAAAGTTTAAAAAATGTAATTACCCTGCCTAAGACAGCGCCGAACTTCCATTGCCTCATAGCGCAGACCTTGACTGTTGGTAAAATTGAGAGGTAAACTAGTGCTAGGGAGAATAAACTCACTCGTCTTCTCAGGAGTAATTATTTTTGTAGGGCACCAGAAGGGTTTGGCCACCTATAAAACAATAAATTTACTTAGAACCTGGCAGATTTCATGTAAGTGTTCTAGCACCAAAAAACAACTTATTTTACTTACACAAGCTACACCTTTAGAGCCAACAACCAATGCTTCATTGGGAAACTCCCCTCTAGAATGTGTACTCAGAACTGCTGTTTGCCCAGATTCGTAAGTTATTATACAACTCATGCTTTCATCAACTCCTTGTTCATTTAAATGTCCCAAAGCAACAATATTTTTGGGACGTTTTGGTCCAAATACAAACATAGCAAATTGTAATACATAGACTCCCAAGTCAAGGATTGTTCCTCCTCCTAATTCTTTTAACCTGATATTAAACAAAATGAAAGAGAATTTTAAATAATTCCATGCACAATTATATTTACAAAAGAAGTTTACAACTTACTTGACACGCTCCACATCAGCAATTGGCAAGC
Source organism: Gryllus bimaculatus (assembly GCA_017312745.1). Taxonomy (NCBI): domain Eukaryota; kingdom Metazoa; phylum Arthropoda; class Insecta; order Orthoptera; family Gryllidae; genus Gryllus; species Gryllus bimaculatus. The sequence goes on along the minus strand of BOPP01000196.1, from coordinate 193,316 downwards.
CAAATACAACTTGTACTTGAAGGATGTCACCTAGCTTTCCAGATTCCAGTTCTTTTCGTAATGCTTCATATGCAGGAAAGCAACGTGACCATACTGCTTCCATTAAAAAAAGCTTTTTCTGTCTTGCTAAATCAATCAGTTCTCTTGTTTGTTTCAAATTCAAAGTGAGAGGCTTCTCACAAAGAACTGGCTTACCACTATTTAGCATAAGCTTTCCAATGTCTAAATGAGTGTTATTTACAGCGCCAATATACACTACATCTGCAATTATAAATAATACATGCATTGCAAGTAATAGAAATAAACATTTAAATACAGTTTCCATTACTTACCTATTTCCTCATCAGCAGCCAATTCCTCATATGATCCATATGCCTTTGGTATCTTATGCAGATCAGCAAACTCCTTAGCTCTTTCAATTTGTCTAGCTGCAACTGCAACGACTGTGTGTTCATCAGCCGGCAAAGTAGCGAGTGCAGTTACAAAATCATGACTGATTTTGCCAGCACTAGCAATTCCCCACCTCGTAGCCATCTGGAATAATAGATGAAAATTTTTACAATTAAGAAGTAAGCTACTACATCCAATGACTGCGTAAGATGATCGAATGTTCGTGGAAGTTTGTCCTTGAATTGTCATTGATCAGCAAACCAAACAGTAATCGAATATTTTGACTTCATGACGATGACCAAGGCAAAATTATTAATATATTTGCACAAATTTGGTCAAAAATCAGATAATATTGTTATTGATATCGTCGTTAATATAACTGGACCAAGCCGGTACGCTAACCTGTACATTCGTGCAATAAGCAGCACGACTTACCTTGTCAACGAAGTGATTTCAGTTAGAGAAGATCGAATCAATATGAGTTTCAATTCCTAACAGCGATCTTGTAATAATACATGACCCTTTTTCTCCGATAACACCTATCACCCTGCCCTCACTCCACGTTACCGTCACCACGTGACATCGTCCGACAGTGTTTTGAGTAAAGTGTTGACATCTGCTGGCGGGATGCGACACCAGTGTTTCAAAATTCTTCCTGGTGAGTGCGTAGAAGTGTTCCGCAGGGATGGAGTGTTTTGATGTGCGAGTGTTTGTAGTATAAAACTCATCGGATTGTAAATGTTTAAAGGTAAGCCTTCTATTTAATTTACTTGACGTGCATATGATTGTAAGAAGAAGACTATTTTAGTGTGTTCTTTCGGAACAACACGCTGTAGTACTCCTCCCCATTGATTCTTTCCGTTAGGTGACCGCCATGATCGAGGCCCAGTGAATGACTAATAGCGGGATGTAGAATATCAAGAGTATGTTTGCGTGTGTGTTCGAGACATAGTAAGATATTTGATCGTACTTAAATTTCACGACTGTGCAGCTGAGTGTTCATATCCTGGGAACGTATCAGTCGAGTAGTTTTATGGTAAAATATTTTTTTTTAACCAGCTGTCTTGTGAGACTAACCAAAAATTTGTTAATAGTAAGAACATTTTTTTAATATTGTGTGTGAAGACGGTGTGTATTGTTAGTTACTGTTGTTGTTCAATCATCAAACGTTTGATGTGCATCAGTATTTGAAACATTAAGATCTTTTTGATGATGGTATAAAGCTTTGCTACTTCCTTGCATGAGTGCTTCATGTGAGTGTGTGCTTGTTTTGTTATCTCCACTGGCAAGGATTTACAATGAGGATCTTCTGTGTGTATCACTGAACATCATTCTTGTGAGTAGATACTTTCAAATTTATACCCTTTTGAATTACATGCCTTGTCTGTTGTGGAAAGGGTGTGTATTTCTGACATACCTTGATGAAGAATGTGTATTTCATTTGAAATTGATGATCAAGATAATCAAGTTAATTAGGCCCATTTTCAAAGGGATTGTGTTTAATGATTTCAAGGGAATGTTTTTGTTGGTTTCTTTTTTCTTTCGCACATTTAGTTCAGTAGTTAACTTTTTCATTAAAAGTTCATTGTTTCTTTTATTATACGATTCACAAGAATACCCTTGCCAATGTCTAAGAATGCACATTTTTTTGTTGTAATGTTTCAAACAAAAATGTCAATATGACATTTTTCTTAATTCCTAGAATGTTGTTTTAATAGTTATTAATTTGTTTTCAATCATATTTTTTGGTATCCGTTTCATATGTTAGGTGTAATTTGAATTGATAAAGTGTTATGACATTGTTTTATTGAACAAAGTACCGATTGTGACATACAGTCTATGTGGAAACATTTAAACAATTTGATTCCTGGTATCAATGTATTCAAGATCATTAACCAGTCATTGATGATGGAAAATCAATGTGCGTTTGCATTTCAACGAATGAGGTCGCGAATACAACAGTGATATTTCAGTGTGAAGGGCACTAGAATTATAGGAAGTGAAGAGCATCCCTGGAAATAATCGACTTTCGAAGTCTGGCGAGTGTGATTTCTAGAACAGGGCGCAAATAATAATGTTGCAAGTACAGTGGTGTCCCCCTGTTCTATGTGCTTTCGTGTATCACACGCCCCTTTTCCTTGCACTCACTCCCCTTCATGCGATTTCTGTCGTGGAGTTCAGTCAGATACGCAAAGCACTTGTTCTGGTTCAGCCTACACGTAGTAGTCTTTCTGAAACGCCTAGTCAGCATCTCGTCAAGAATCTATGGCCGAAGTACGCATTTGGGATCAGATATATTGACGCCTTCCGGTCTTCTAACATAAGTACGTTATGCATTTGGTCGTCTCTCTCGTCTTTGGCATTTTAGAACTACCTGTACAGAAATCGTACGCCGTAAGAGGTCGTGAAGTTCCTCAAGGCTATGCGAAGCACGTGGAGTGAAGAGACTGATATGCGGCAACCGGTGGTGGCTGGGATTTAGATTGTGGGGCAGGCCCGAATTCGGGTTCTTTGCGTTAATCCCCTACTATGCCTAAGGCATAATTGCTTGGTTTGGCCTTTCGAACGGCGAGACTACGAATTCTAACGGAGTGCCCGTTGCAAGTAATTAACAAAACCAGTGAAGCGGAGAACAAGTGAATATAAAGAAAAAGCTAAAATATCGGAATAAATCATTTAGTTATGTTTATACTTTTGTAGTTTTGAATGTTGTACTATGATTTTGTCAGTCGGCGTTCGTATTCTTTAATCTCCTAATTGTTCCTATACTGAAGCATACCGACTCACGGTCGGCGGGCATCATTTATTCAGGTGTTTCGAATCTGGCGACACGCTGAAAACGTTAAATAACTAATATCTTGGCGCCAAATCAATTAATAGGTGACGTTATCGGAATCGGTGAATTAATGAGAACGTCTGGTACAACGATACATTTGTGGAGGGGAAAAGAGGGCTTCCGAGACAATTTTTAGAAAAGGTAATTATAATTCGCGTAATCATTATTTAACTATGAAAGTCAACTGATTGTTGAAGGTGTGTGTTACTTCACAATTTAAGGGTGACTTCGCGAAACGTATTATCACCCAGATGGGTGTGTTGTGTCATGAGGAAGTGCTGCGTTTGTTTCATAGTTTTGTAGGATAAAACTGTCCTCCGAATCCCAAAGGAGTAACCCTATCAGTGAGGGAACACCCCAGTGAATGAACAGTTCCTGGATTTTTACACAAAATGAGCTTTGACATTCGCTCCAATGGACAGGTTACAGCCGGTGAAGTCATTTTCGACAACTCATATGCCTTATTTCCAATCAAACTTATTCATTACCTAACTTTTTTAAAAAAAATAGGTACATTCATTGTTGAGCAGTTCCTTTAGTGATAAGGATACCCTACATATCCGTGTGATATTTCTGATCAAATAAGTTATCGTTTTGATGATTTGTTGTCAGTTGTTGAACGAAATCTGTGACACTTTTACATTCTTCATTCAAGGATTGAAATTTGTTTAAACATATATTTAATAACTGGATCGCTCGGACAAAGACAATAACCGCATTTATTATGAAGCCAATCAAATCCGTCGAAAATCGAAACTTGCTTACTCGTAATGAAGGCAACGAATTACTTCTACCCTTCTTTTGCCGTCATCGGCCACAGCATTTTGTATGGAGATAATATTTTGGTGATGGATGTTCGATTTTCTATTTCGGCATGCGAACGATTGAGATTTCCTCATTATTTGTCTTCGGCAGGTTGCTTCGGAGTAGTTTCGTTCAGTTATCACAATATGTGAACACTTCGGTGGTGTTCCCAGTAAAAATTCATGTTAAGTGCTTTTGTGTGACGTGAAAAATAATTTTTCCACCATTGCTACGAACTGAAAAGAAACGAAAATATCAATGCGCGTAAACATCTGTTGAGTGTATCCTCACTGTGTGCTAAACTCAGCGTTATTTCCGATCCGTCTTATTCCACAGAAACGGAAAGTGGATGAGTGAAGCAAAGTATCAGTCAAAAAAGTGAAGTAGTAATAAATACGCAATAGACCCATGTATAAAACGCTGCGGCAGTTAGCACAGCAGCCGCATGTAAGCTGAGCAGCAAGAACTGTACGAACGTCTCGTCCACTCGTGTCCAACTCGTACATTCGTTCGCGCCCAGAGGCCTGTAGAAGTAGTATGGAGCCAGTAGGGCAGCGGACTAGTCGCGCTCTCGCCTACCGACCTACGGTGCAGGAAGAGGTTTTCGCACCGTAACGGGCCTTTCTCCGCCCGCCGCGCCCCACGGCCACGCGCTGCTCCACCACGTGGAGGCGGAGAGCAGAAGAGCGAGCCGTGGCGGGCGGGCGGGCGAACGGCCTCTCGCGCAGCAGGATGACGTACGAATTCGAGGGCAAGCGCGCGCGGCCCGCCACGCCGCCAGCCTGACCCTCTGCCGCGAGCGGCGGCGGCGGAGGAGCGAGCTTTGAGCTTTCGTGCCCGCGCGTGCCCCACTTTTGCGCGCGGATCCCGCGAGCCCCCCGCTTGCCTCGGAATGCTCGTTGCTGCCGCCGCTGCCGGCTAGTGCGGCTCCTGCGGCCTGCCGCCGAGAGGGCCCGCCGACGCGCAGTGACAGGTGTGGCGTGTCTGCGCGGGCGAAAATGAAGGTGGAGGTCGTAGGTGACGAGGATTTCGCGGCCGGAGTCGATTATGCTTAGGCTTGTCGGCGGTTTTCGGAGACGTAGTACTGCAATTTTTTTATATTAAAAAAAAATATTTTAGGTATTCGCCCCCCTAAGAAGTTCGCGGTGTGACCCTTGACGACCGAATGGTCTTGCAGACGAGGCTATTCGCGGTAAAGCGAAATTCTACTGGTTTAGATTTTTTATTTTTCAATCGCCGCATAGATACTTTACGTAGTCGTGTTAGTAGAGCGATTCTTCTTCTAGGCCCCCGTCTGTGACGGAGTGTTGGCGATCTCGTGCCAGAAAAGTGATAAATGGCTCTGCGCGGGATATTACTAAAGGGCGAAGAATGATTTAGATGAGTGCGTGTTTGTTTGTCCCGGGCTTTTATTTGAACTCTTAGAAGAAGAAAACATCTCTGACGCGATGGATTCGAACTCGCGAATATAGCTGGTCATTTTCTTAGTTCAAAATTAGATTCTGATCGACTGACATTTATGCGAAACTGTTCAACTTATTGGAAAATTGTTTAACATTACTCACCGGTGTGCATTCGATTGTTAAACCACCGCAGTGGACCGTTTTTAACAAAAGTTTGTCATACTATTATACATTGGACATTGTCTCTGGTTCAGTGCAGCTAGCGTGGAGCAGATTACCCAAAGTTTTGAGTTCATAGAATTCTAACCCGCGATCACATAAAATTTGACACAGACAACGTTTGCTTCTTAGTTAATTGTAAAGGTTTTTCAAGAAATCGTGCAAAATACTGGTTACTGTTGTTTAAAATAAATTACTTTTTTGTCGGAGTGTTTCTTTAGTTTTTTCACTACACCACTTTTGTGTTCTTGATATCTACAAAGGAGTCATTTTTATTAATACTTTCGTTTATTTCTTACGCATAGAAGTGGTATGAAGTATGGGGCAATGTCGCATTGATAGTTTTAACTAAAATTTGTTTCCTAGAAGCTCTGTTTTACATTTCGAGGGTGAGTAAGTGGGTATCACTCTCTACTGTCGAATGCCTAATCTCGCGGGTCACTCGACCTACTGAATGCTTTACTCTTAAATGGGTCATGTTCTTAATATAGTTTATTGAACAAGGCAGACAGCTAGATTATCTTTTGATATATTTTCGGCTACATAGATACAGTGATTGTAGAATCAGTGCTTGACTCTGGTCAGTCAAATCAACTCTGAAGATGGCCTCTACGGATTGTCGCCCTACTGACGTCTTTATTAACTCTTAGTCATCCCACAAGCGTGGGTAGGGTGATTTCTTAGCAAGAAGCTACCGGCTCTGAAGTTGTTAAGGTCACAAGTTAATCTCTCGGCACGAATTCTTACTCAATTTCCTCGTATAGAACCACTACCACGGACGAATGTGAACCCTTGGGAACAATTAAATGTGTTGAGATAACTCGGAGGGGGAACTCGGTTTCCCATAACCCCCTTTTTGGCACTAACGATGGGGATTTATGGGTAACCAATCCTCTGGCAGGCGTTTTATATGTGGAAGCCAAGACCCAAACCCTCCGTGGATCTGAAGGGTCGCTGAGTTATTCTTTTAATATTATTCAGTATCCCTTTCTGCCATACGAATGGTTTAAGAGGTTTTGGCTGATTAATACATGACGTGAATGATGAAGCAATGGTGGTACGAGAGGCAAGTGTGAGGGAAGAATCCTGGCAAAACCTGCCGTGAATCCGCTTTGCCACCCCAATATCCCCCTCGTGGATCCTCCGTGATTTGAGTCCCGGGGTCCAGAAGTGGAAGATGAGTGACCTGTCCCTCACACCATAGGCGTCCCTGCTAAAAGGCTTCTTCTCCGATTTAAACTAATAGCGATTTGACGTTTGAGCAGCTGGGATGCGGTTGTCCAGTGGGGAGCTTCATAACGACTTCTTTTTTGCAACTGAATTTCGTGATTGGATACCCACTACCCAGCCGATCAAACACCGAATGCACTTCAGCGTTGTATTTTCGACCGCGAAGATTCCGTGTGCTTTGGCACTGTGCGCCGGTCGCGGCGTCACCGGCGTGGCCTGCCGCCGCCGCCGCCCGCCCCGCCCCCGCGCGCGCATACCTGCGGCCCGTGCGGGGGTATGGTGTCGCCCCACGCCGGGGCTCCATTGGCGCGCGCCGCCGCCGCCGCCGCCCGGCCGCCCCGTCGCACGCGCCCGTGGAACCCTCCCCGGCGCGTGGGCGGGCCTTCTTCGGGAGTTTGCGCCAGGTTGGAAAGGGAGGGACGGGTGTACGGTGGCTCTGGTAGGAGTAGGGGCCACGCCCGGGCACCTCATCGACCAGCGGCATTGGAATGATATTGATGATGATAATAAAAATAATAATTATTATTAGGTTAATAACATTGGGGATACTAAGTGTGGGCGTCACAGACTTTAATGCCAAAGCGACCGTGGACGAAGACGTGAGTTTGGGGACGAGTCGTTCGGTATGCAGGTGCAATGAAAATCCCCTTGGCAACGTCGGAAGGCAGTGGTGCTATGATTTACAAAATGTGGAATTCTTCTCAAAATCCATATCAACTTTCAACTTTTGTTACTGATTAAAATTGAACTGAAATATTGAAATTTGATAAATTTATCCGAACTGGGTTCCGACCCGACTTGTGGGAAACTTCGTTTTCAAGAAAGGAAAAGAGAAGCTCTAATATGGCAACCCTCAAGAGGAGATGTATGACGCTTGAGAAGCTGCAACCAATTGAGTTGGTCTTATCGGTTTAAAGACTTCCATTCTTCGTATTAATACAAGAGTATGTGTAAAGTGCTCTATAGCTTTATAAACAAGTTTGCATTTTTTTAAAATTCAAATCGTTGCTCTGTTGAGTCAAATACTATAAACGTGTTAGTTTGCGTTCGAAATGTCATGTTTTGTTTTTCCCTTGTATTTCTGTGTTTTCGTTTCCAATTGCTCACAGTGCTTATTCGACCTACCATCGATTTTACCGGTCTCATGAGGTTCTTATCCCACGAATGATACTCATCCTATCATTTAGTGGGTGGTTCTAGACTTTTGTTTCATGTTTGATTCCGCGGGATATTTCATTTCAACCGATGGGTATCACAACGAGAAGAAAGATGCTTTTATACGAGCCCTTCGTCGCATTGGTGACATGCCGCTGCCGGCGCGGATTTCGGAAACGTTCGCTCCGCCGTGTGGTGCAGTCCCACGCGAAGGGCTCACGTGAGCTCATTAATCACGCTAATGGACTCGCGCCCTGGGTTGGGAGTGTCTCTCCCACGGACGGTGCCTTGGCCTTCCGAGTGCGTTGGATGTCCGCTGCTGTTCGATTAATGCAAGGAGATTGACCAATTGTGTGGCACGTAGTTGTGTTTGATGTGTGCGTCAGTTGGAAGTGGGTTTTCCAGGTTAATGTTGTCCTATTTCCTTTTTGGCTGACACGTGGGACAATGTCGATGCTGTTTGTATTTTGATGTGATTTTTTATACAATCACTAAAAAAATGAGAACATTTCAACAACAACAAAAAATGAAGTGTTGAGTGGCTGCAGGTTATTTGGATTTTATTGCTTATGTTTATAAACAAATAAAATGACTTGAAAAATATTGTAGTAATTAGCTGCATCTCATTTGTTCTAGAGATTAGCTAAACGCAAAGCTCGTATTTGACACATGAATTAGAAAGGTATTGAATGCTGCTATAGCTATGAGAAAAAGTTAGCCCAGACGCCTCGTAAAAACTGGATTTGGTCGTAATAGGATGTCAATTTCTGAAAGAACTTCCACAAACTCTCAGATGTCATTCAGTTTTGTGTATGAAATGCAGGCTTAACCTACTTTAAGAATTTGTTTTCAGTGTTTATTTAGAAACAAAAGTGCATTTTTAAGTACAGTTTTTACACTAAAAAAGTGCACTTTTATTTGAGAAATAGCTAGAACAATGGTGTTATTCATGCAAGTGATGGATCAGGAGGACGCTGTGCGTGTGAAGTGACGTCCTTGTTTGACTAATCTTGAAGTGTCGCAATCGCTTTCCTGGGAGCGACTCAGATCTCGGAATTCGGTACGAACTGTAAAATGGTTTCTAAATTCCAGCTCGTTTTTTATTCTTCTGTAATTCCATCGTCGTTGCAGATTAAACTTCCCCTTTTTCATGATTATTGCACTTCCATTTCCCAAGATGTGGTAATAACCCGATAAAGAAGTCGGCACAGCTGTATCGTATCACTTCCGGTGACATAGAAGGCAGCCTCCGGGAAGGATAGGGAAGGAAGTGAGCATTTACAGGAGAAGTGAGCACCTTACATTGTTAAGGCAGAATAGAGACGGCGCGCTAGAACGAAAGTTGCGCGACTAGTGAAAAACGTGTCCGAGAGCATTCGTACACATGTGCGTCTGTAATATAGAAGTCGAACGTTCCAGTAAATGGATTTTGCACAGTTAACACACAATAGAAATGTTAGTGATCCCATTATATATTTCGCAGGTTGATGTTTAAAAAAATATTTTCCATTAATTAAAATTATCTGCTTAAAAAACGTCCAAACTCATGGCCAATCAAGATGAATGCTTCGCTTTCATGTTCCCCGACGATCAGCTGAGCTGTCGGAATTTGTCAGGGTTGTAGCTGTTTTCAATATGGCTAACGTATACATTTAATCACATCGTCCGCGCTCCCCCGGGAAGCGAACCTGCCACGGGGTCCGGGCCCGGTACAATAGCGAGCACGGGCGCGCAGGAGGGGGTGATAGCGTGAGGTGCACGCGCCGTCGGGGCGGTCGTGCGCGTTGTAGGACCCCCTCCCCTTCACTCCCCCCGATCCCTCTTGTTTTTTCCGCTCGCCTACTCCCTCGTGCGAGGAGGGAGGGGTGGCGGCTTTGTCTCCCCGAGGAATACGTCTCGTGTTTCCTGGGGAGCCGACGTGACCCAAATGCAAATGAACTTATCGAGCAACTTGGGTCATCTTTTGGGATCTCCTGCCCCACCCCACCCCACCTCTGTTGTGCCGCCAGTGTGGTTGTGGGGGTGGTGAGGGAGGGGGAAATTTGCTGTGCGGCGTCCTTGGAAGCTCGAAGTTGTGCCAAAGGGCGGACGACAGCTGCCGGTGGAGGCGGGCAGGATTCCCGAAAACCGGTCAGCCAATCAAAAATTTAAAGCTTAAAGTTCTGGCTGATGTCTCTTTAAATATTTATTAGACGGTGCAATTCTCTCTCTGAAAACCCCTTGTCTATGGTTTAGAAATGTAGTTGTTTAAAATTGTACTACGTTTTGTTTTTGTTCGTTTCCTGCACTAGTTTCTGTCGGATCAGGGGGATAATTAGTCGTCAGTAAAGTTGCTCTCTTCTGTTCATGTGCTCACGGGTGACGAATATGTTAAGGGTCTCTGGACCAGTTTCTAAGAGCCAAGATTTTCCATGGAAGCAAAGAGTATTTCATTCTTTCCTTATTCAAAGTGCGCGTGTGATAAGAAACACTACGTGTGTCTAGAAACATGCATACACTTCACAGTATTTCAGTTCATTACGCGAGTACTTTTTATTGTTTATAAACCACTGGTTCGATTCCTGTGAAATGAGTTGTGCAGGATCTGCACATTTATCACTTATACGTCGTATTTTCTTTCGACATCAATTGTTTTCCTTATTTAATTTTCGCTTTGAATGAGTTCTGAGCGATATATTTTTTATTAGGATTGAAACGTGGTTGTCACATTTGGCTTCACAATTCTTGACCTTATGATTAAACAACTCCGGGCTTCTCGATTGTGTCAATGCATTCAATTCAAAGGAGATAATTCGCTTTATCAGTTTGTCAGGCAATGCGTGGAAGTATGGAATTCTAAGAATTTGGTGCGAGAGTATATCAGTATGAGAAAATTGTTCTTGAGCAAGCGAGCTATCTTCAGAGATACTTCGGAGAAGAGTTCACTTCAGAGCTAAAACGCATATTTTTCCCACATGTTGCCAGTGCTACTACAAATTAATCGAATGTTTAATATTTTGCCTTATCTTTGTGGGTTCCATATTTTCTCCTTCGAAAGACGCTATTATAATTAGCAGCATATTACCTTGAACTTTTAGGTTCTGCCATTTACAAAAAACTACTATACCAACTGCTATTTCGTTCTGCGTTTTCGACGTTTTCTTGTCTCGACGACCTTTGCCATTAATTCATGTAATCATTTCATCTACGTGTGGGGCGCTCCTTCAGACCTCCCAACTTGTGGCGAGAAATCAAAGTATTCAGAAGTGGTATGCGAGGTTGTGAAAAATGGCTGTGGTCTAGAGGAGCTCCTTATTCTCTAGCTCAGGAAAGTTGTTACTAATAAGAATTTGAGAATACCATAACAAAGAAGTGACGTGTAATTTTTTATGGGAAAAGAACAGAGTGAAGCTTGGAACTAAAGTAGAGAGACTGTTTTGGCACCCACAAATTGCAAAATTGAATGGCGATTTCAGACTTCATTAAAGTGGAAGGCAAGTAGACAGAGCTGTCGTGTTCCTGTATTTGGTATGTAGTAGGTGGAGAATCCAAGACAGAAAGCCGTCTGAAACATTGCCAACAGTACCGCATCCTTAGGATGGGGGAAATAGCGACAAGCCAGGTGTGTCGTGAATGTGACTTCTAAATAGAACATCGCAACCTCTTCTCTATGCAGTGGGTTGTTGGACTAATTAAGGCGGTCCCGTCTTTCGCCCGTGCATTTCAAATTACGAGGTTTTGAGGCTCCAGTCCCTCGCCATTTCAAATGAATAAAGGCCAGGGGGAAACGAAACTCAGAAAAACAAAATTCAGCGCGCTGCTCGGCTGCCGACGACTGCGACGGCGCTCGGCACTCCGGGAGTCGCGCCTCTCAGCGAGCTAGCGGCGACTTCATTCACGGGTTCAGTGGGGCGCGTCGGCCGCCCTTCCTCCCCTCTCCCCTCTCCTCCCCCCCTAATCTCGCTCCTTTCCCCGCATTTCAGCACGACGCGGCGCTCGAAAAAGGACTTCCCTCCGCGCCCGCGGAAACGGCCCGGCATTCAAGGCAGGAAGGGGAAGGGATGGGGTCGGGAAGATGCAGCGGGAACCGCGGTAGGGGAAAGGGGCGTAGCCGGCTTTAATTTCGACGTGCCCCGAATGTTTACCGCGTGCCGCTAGCCTGCTCGCCCCGCACCCGCGCACTCGGGGCGGGCGGCGCGGGTGCCGCTGTGGCGCTAGGTCAGCGCCGCGCGCCGCCGTCCGGACGCCCGCAATCGATAGCGTGACGTCATCGCCCACGTGGCTCCCACGCTCCGCGCCGCGCTGCGCCTAGCCGAGCCGATCCGAGCGGAGCGAGAGAGCCCGAAAGCCGCGCGCGGTGGCTGCCCTGCCCGCTGGTCCCGCCCGCCGCTCCCGCCTAGCTTCGTCGCCTGCCGCGTTGCATCACGGGAGATGCACAGGGCGGGGAAGGTAGCTCGAGAGAAATCACCAACGAGACGAATTCATTACGTACGTGCTTGTTTTAGATATGGGTTCTCAAACTTGTGGTACGTGCATCCAGCAGTCCTGATTAACTTTCGTGGGAAAATTGATGAACAGATTAACCCCTTATTAGAAAGATTGGTTCTTTTAACATCTTTGAAAATTGAATTATCCATAATTGAATTGAAAATTCAATTGAAAATATCTTTTACTAAATTAAATTAACACACTAACTTAGACAGATATTTAAAAACCCATAATTAATAGTAATTACATCGTGGGGTACATTAAACCTCATGTGTGAGACCTTTAAAAAGTTTGAGGACCTCTGGCTTTGCTAATTTGTGAGAACTGCCTTTAAATGTTGAACGCGATTTTTTGTCAAAACTATATTATATGCAAATATATTTCTTTGTATATATACCCTTATTAATATTTGCTCAGGGTGGACATATTAAATTTGCAGCGAATGTTTTGTTTTGCTTTTCACTGGCCCGTAAACGATTTTCTTATATTCTCATCATTTATTTTACACGTTGCCTGATACTGTGTTCTTGTGCTCGGGTTTGTTTCTTCAACATGTTTTAATACATTTCATTCAATGTTAACGTGATCAGCTCCTCCTTATTTGATGAAGAATATCAAATAAAGGGGAAACTGGTAATACTTCTGAGATTTTGTGCTAAATTGTATTTTAATTACAGATTTGCTCGTCTAATGGTTAAATACCGTATGTCGGTTTTGTTTCTACTCCTGAACGATCGTAACACAAAGTTACTAGTTTAAACGAGACTTAAGTCTGCATTCCGAAGGGATATTGTTGTACAACACGTTTCACAAAATAATTTTTGTAATAACAGACCATTTTTTTCAGTTTTATTAGATACCGCGTTGATTGCTTATTATACTGCAACTGTTGCCTTGTGTTTGTGATTGTACTTACAATGCGATAAGAACTTAGGGATCAAGAGATCGTTTATAACAGATTTCGAGAGTTTTGAGTTGCTTTGAAAATTATTCCAAACGTTCTTGTGATAAGCTATGAATTCTTCTGTCCCGTTCTCATGCATTTTTATATCATGGGGTCTCTAGTATCATACGTGGCTCTCCATGGTTTGGAGATAAAGTTCAACACTATCTGGCTAATGAGACGCCGGATATTGGGTGACGTCACGTTTCGAAGAGCACCCTTTGCTGCAACTAGACTCTGCTCTCGTCGGTCGCTCGTTGCTTTCCCCTCCCCTCCTCGCCCCGCCCCCGCTCCGCTTCTCGTCCTCCTGTTAATGGGCCTCTCAACGAGGAAGACGGGCGTAAAGGAGGTCACCCGTGATGAGTAATGCTGTTAGTGCTGAAAATATTAAACGGAAGAGATGCTGCTAATGATGGAGATGTTTTCGTCGAGGTCTTTGGAATAACCTATAAATCGAATTAGTGTTGCCTTGTACGCCTCCCGGCTGTACTTAAAATTTCTTGTTAAGTTTCGTTTGACGTCGGTTTACGCGTGGTGTTTAATCGCGATCGGGGTGAGAGCATGAAAAGTCCTGTTAGTGGAAGCCGCAACAGATACTCCAATTTTTAACGTTCTTGCGAGTTTAACTTTGGAACTACTTATGAGATCTGGAACACTGCCGAAGTCGACTACTAAGAATTGTGCGCGATGCGATTCAGATATATTAGCAGTAAAATGAAACTCATTTAAGAATGTATTTTTTAAAGTAGTAATGTAGGTGTAACAGCACTTCGTAGGGAGAGATTTATTTGCAATTAATGTGAATTATCCCCTCCTTATATCAGTCGCCAAAGAAAGTTGAAGATTTTGTACCATTTATATGCAACCATGTAAAGAAAACCTCGTAAGTGTGTTGCTGTTGGACAGGCAATCACCCATCCTGCCGTGTACCAAAAAGACTAAGACGACAAACAATGAAGTTCGCAGGTAACGATGCATGAAAAAGAGCAGACGTAAATGCGACCTGCAACACACAGTCCGCTGCCACTCAGGATCCGGTAATGGGTAACTTGGAGACGATGGTAGCTAGGTCCTTAAAATCCCTGCGTACTAGCAGGAATGGTTGAGTGAAATTTAAACTGGTTGCTTTTAGCAAGATGACTCGCAGACAGTTAATGTACCCAAATTTCTGGTCCGAGATGTTGTATGTTTTTGAATATACTTGTGAAATCTGACTATAAATACTTTGAGCACAAAATTTTCAAATTTCTAATTTTAGGTGCAAATTGTATCAGTCTTTGGCGTAGTTGTAGACGCAGGGTATAAAATAATTTTGACTGCAGTTCTTAATTTAAATGCTCCAAGTAAGCATGGTCATGGTTAGAAATACACATGTGAAATAGTAATGACAATAATTGTTTCACGTGAACGTCTGTACGTCTGTATGCTTGCGTTCCGAGTGCGGGGTGTGAATATTCGTTGCCATCGTGGTCGGTTGTGCTTGGGGCACGGAATGCTTGCAGGCAGTTGTGAAGCAAGCGAAGCAGCGAGGAATGTGCTGAAAATAATATCGCAAGTGTATATTCTGCGAGTGTCTGACGACCGTTCCCGGAGAGTTTACTCCGTCTCGTTTTTCTCCTCCGGACTTGACTTTTAAGGCAACTGTTGCCCTTTTACGATTTCTCCGCGCGGCCGGGGGGCGTTTGCTTTTCTCGTCAGAAAACTTGCCGGGCGTGACTCGCAAGGGAAGCGTACATGCGCATGGTGCCCCCCCTTTTTTTTGTTTGTTTTTTTGTTTTTTGTTTTTGCTGGCGTACTCCTTTACGAAAATGGATGGCGCGGCGCGGTGTGGCGTGTGCGGTTTTGGACATCCCCGAGCGGATCTGTGAGTAGAAGGACGAATCGGAGGTCCACAGTGCGGTGCAGATCGGCTGGAGTACCCGCCAGGTGGCGACGGCAGCGGTGGCCTTGGCTCGCAAGACCTTCCTGCGCGGTGGTATCGCAATCTCTTAGCTGCGGAACGAAAGTGGAGGATCAGTCCGTCGTAATATTTTGAGGACGTTTACCGGGGCTGAGATGTGGTCGGTATTTCAATGCAATTGAAGAGCTTAGCGCTATAGCCGTCTTACCTCAAAAAATGAAAATTGATTTATTGACAGCATTTGTTATGTAAGGTGTAGGTAATTTTAAGATCTTCGTTAGGAGTCACGAAGTCTGAGAAGAGAATTAGACACATTTTGAATTACCGGCTTCACTTTTCTGATAAATTACAGGTAGTAGCGTGGGTGTTACATTTACAACTTGAATGGATACGAAGTATGTGTAACATCTGCTTCGTTTTCTAACTATTTTAATCAGCCTGTATAACTTTACAAACTGCACAATCAAGCGCCGTGTGTCAGCCTGAAGTCGCATGGGGCACCGGCAAAGGAAGCGGAGGCGAAAACTGTAGGTCCGAGTTCCATGGACGGGAAAGGGGTTTTACCGCGTGGTTGGTTCGTTATATCACCATCTACTCCGTTTGAAACATCATTTGGTTCGTATTCATTCTTAACTCATAGTCATTCACCTTTCATGATCACACGTATCATCCATACATTGGAAGGCAAACGCAATAGCTACCGACCCTCGTGATCACCTGTCGAGGAAAGAGGGCATAAAGGCGCCCCTCTTCCCTCACCGACGGTCAATAATCGAGTGCTGTATTCAGGAGCATCTTGGGGTGCGGAGGTCGCGCCCACGAGCCCGTGGCCTCTCGCCGCTTCGCGTGCTCGTCTTGATCCGGCGGCGGCGGCGGCGGCGGCGGAAGAGCGAGGTAGTAGTCATCCCGGCGGAAGGCGCGACGGAAGCAGAGCTCTCGGCCCCGGGGGCCGGCGGCTGGCGGCGACCCGCGCCTGCCCCCCTCGCCGCGCCGCGCCTTGCCCCGCCCCGACGGCTTTAGGATGCCCAGGCGATCGTGCGCCCCCAAGCGGAACGCTTTTGCACCGAGCCTCGAAACTCTTCGCTCTGGGCGTTTGCTTGCGTCCGCGAGCGGGCTTCAAACAGGCAGGTCAATTGTAGGAACGACCAGGATGGTTACAAAAAGTGAGGATGGAACGTTCCATTGGTTTAGTCAGGTGATCAATAATGGAATTGCGACTATGTTTGGGAACCAGGTCGTTGGCTAACCTATCGAAATTATTTGAATTCCTTTTTCGACAGTTGGGCCTGGTGGTGTGGTACTTCCTGTTATTTCGTCATTTCGGCAAATGGAGAATGTTTGCGTGAAAACAATGCTTTTTGTTGTTATTCAAGGGAAGTCTTCAAAACCGTTTTTAAAGTATTTATGTAGATAATTATTTGATTAAATCAAAATATTTTACTTGGTAAATACAAAACGTGATATGTATAGTGCGCGAACTCTGAAATACGATGTTGTGACCTGTCCGTTTCATGACATAATTCTCTCACACCCACACACAACAATCTTCTCATCTACGAATCATTTGAATAATTGTTACAATTGTGTTGGAGATTCATTTTTTTTTGAACTACGTGCATTGAAATGACGATTTGAGGCATGAGGGCCGGCGCAGATCCTTGCAGGGAAAGAACATTTCACGTAGCTATGCGTAGTGTAGCAATGCAACATTATTTTATATCTCATCAAAAGCTATGTCCGAAACAATTATAACATTCAACTCGTTAATCTCGTGCCACCGCCGACTCTATTGCCCTCTGACGCCATCGCCGCCTCTGTCATTTTCACTGCCCCGACCACCTCATGTTCAATTATTTCTGGCTGCAGCGGCATTCTGTATACGAATAATAATAATAATAATAATAATAATAATAATAATAATAATAATAATAATAATAATACAGATCGGTGCAGCCTTCAATTTTTTTCACATCCGCCTCACAATATTTTCTCCTTAGTTAATTGTCTCTGTTGCCGGCACCCTACGCTGTCGACTGTTGTCACTTTCGCAGCTGCCTCTTCATTCGTTCTGCCACTTCGTTTTCTGCCTTCCCTGTTCGCTATCCAACTTAATTCTACGTAGAAACCTGCGTCACTTCCTCTTCCACATGCCACTCCTTCGTCCTCACGTCACCGTCACAGCTTTGTCCTCGTCAGCTGTATTAGTTGACAGTGTCACGTCTAAGAAACGTCACTCCTGTCACCAACATGTCTCTTCTGCTTCCTCCAATTGCGACTTCACGTTTCACGGCGTGTCATTCCGTGAACGTGGCGCTCTTGATAGAAGCATTGTGCATGTTCGCATTCGTCCTCGGTCTTGTTACTAAAAAAATTTCTCGATCCTTCTTCGACGGACCCACCTTCTCGTTTCCGGTAGAGTTCGGGTTCTTCCAACGCTGCTTTCTGTGTTTCGCTACCATTTCCACCCCAATTCGTGGAGCAGCGCTTTAGGCATTTCTTCCAGTGGTTGTACCAGTTTTAAGCGAATTATACAATAAGTACTGATCCAGTAGAGGTAAAATGTTGCTCATCCCCCACCAGTGGAGAATAAGCAGGAAGTGGTCGCGTGGAATAGGAAAAAATAAGTAGTTAGAAAGAGAATTTGACAATTCTTGTAATGTGATGTTGATGGACCAATTCTGGAAAATTTTCAATATATTTTTAATATTATGAGTATTCGTTTTTTACCTGCCACACTATTTCATTATTTTACTTTTGACTTATTTATGAAAATTGTTATGTATCCGTTACGGAACGCAGGATGAAAATAGCCAGTGCTGGAGTATCTCTCTCGCGAAACTGCGACCCTCCTAACAAAGTCCTTTGCATATATATATATATAATATGCAAAGGATGTTGTGTTTCTGTTTCAGTGTTTCTTATATACACACCACTGTTTCTGACGTCTTCTTGTGTGGTGCTTTACTGGGTGCGCTTTGACGCTCGTCTAATGAGACCCAAACATCTTTTGAGGCACGACGAGGTCTCAGTTGCTGTCAATTAGTCTGTTGCATTTTCCAGTTCAGCATAGTCGCCTTTGCCGTCCACGCTGGCACCGCCTCCTGGCTTCTGCCTCCACCGCCTCAGCATCTTTCACAAACCACTTTCACCGCCTTCACGCACACTCACCGAATCACCACCACCTCCGCAACAGCCTTCGCCTCTCATTTCCACCACCAGAGGAGTTGCCGGACCCAGCGCTCTCTTCGTCGCCCGTACGCTCTAGAAGCCAGGGCGGAACGCCCGCTCGCGAACTTCTTTACGGGCGTCCGGACGCAGTCGGCAAGTCGCACGTCTCCTCCGCAGCCTCTTCAATATTGCAGGCGAACGCGCGACGGGGCCGGGCGGTCGCCCCCCCCTCCCTCCTGCATCGCTCCGCTCTCTTCCCCGCGCGCCGTGTGCCGCAGGCGCCGCCGGTCGCAATGCAACTTTCAGCCCGCGGGCCAGGTACAGCAGCGGCGGCGGCCTCCGCCTCGTCGGTGTGACCCGCTCCGCGAGCACATCGGAACCCCTTTAGCGGTGCTTAAGCATTTACGAGGCGAGGCATAGGAACGGGATGTAGATGCCGGAATTGTGCATCGAGAAAGGGGTGAGCGAAATATTATTCGACCCACACAACTACTGTTGCAATCACACGTTCGCAGGCTTAGCAAGTGCGTCGAAGTGTGCATAGAAATGTGATGGGTGAGAATTTAACGTAGGAATTTTTTCTTCGCTGTAAAGTCGCGAATGCCTTCCCGCAATCATTCCCTTCTCCAGCAGATTCCTCCGCTTCTTCTCCATACTTGTCATTTCCCCGGAATATTCACAGGTCTCTACTGGGATTGTTCTCTCTTTTCGCGATTCAAATGTCTTTTTCACGGTTCGAAAACGCCTTATCCTCGCATGTAAATAGTCTTGGTTAAAAGCAAGCAGGTGCTCGACGTGCGTAACAACAAATTGCGACCTTTCACCAGTAGACTTCCTATCTGCTTTTTGGGAAAGATGGTTTCTATTGAAATGTCTCGGCGATTCTGAAGTCCTACACCTCCGAAGTAAGACCGTACATGCATCATGGAAATGTTTCATGTACGAAGGACCGTTTTAAATGCAGAGGTAGTGGAAGAACGAAATCGCCGAGTCGTTGGCAGCGGCGATGCCGCCCGGCCGGAAGTGTGATCCGCGCCGCCGCGCGCCACGCCGGAACGAGGCAGAGGCTAGGCCGCGGCGGGGCGGGGCGGACATGGAGAGACGCCTTGCCGACTAACAGTTTTTGGGCCGTGTTCTGCGCTTTCACTGCGCCCGGAACGGAGCGCGCCGAAACTGTGCACTCTGGGCCTAAGCGCTTTTTCTTTTCTCTTCTTCTTCTTCTTCTTCTTCTTCGACTTCAATTTATTATTCTAGAGGCAAGTCCGTGTCGAGATGTTGGATGCTTAATGTAGAATACGAATTTGGCTTCTTCTTGGGCAATGGTAGTAACTGATAAACCCGTCTGAGTGATGTGTTGGAAGCAAAGCCTCCCACGCCGCAATTCCAAGGTGAGAAAACAATAGGGATTTGATCGAGGTTCGATCAAATGTCACCGTTGGTCGTTGCGATTTTAAGTTGGCACAGGACGTAATATAGCAATATATCGAGTAAAATAACCGTTCGTTTTTTTATTGAGTGCCTTGTGCTTGATAAATTTGCTATGCTATTATAAACTTCAGTCAATGCAGCCCATCGCGATGGACAAGGGGGCAATAAATTTAAAACTTAAAAAAAAAATTAAAAAATGGCATTACAATAATGAATAAAACTTATTTTACTTACTGAGTAAAATGCGGTGACATTAAAATAAATCATTAAAAATTAACATGAAAATGAAAACGAAACCTTAAAATAGGTTGATGAAAATAAAAGAATTTTCATTGGCTTAGAACATTTTTTTATTAATATGAGTTCTATTAGTCTTTTGACACTTTGAATTTGTGAAGGGTAAACGCAGAAGCCTTCCATTGCGCGCTTTTGATCTTTGTGTCACTGCTATCGTCGCCGGGACGTATCCCCCACTCCCAGCCCCGCACTTTTATTCCCTGCGGCGGCGGCGGCGGTGGCGGTGGCGCGGGGTGGGGACCGTCGCAAGTTGCGTTTGTTCCGCCCGGCGCCGCCGCCGCTGCCGCCGCTTGCTTCCATTATGTAATCTGCCTCCGCGAAGAGGTTGACGGGTTGGGAGGCGGGCGGGCGGGCGATAACGGCGAGATACCGTGCGCGCTGTCCCACGTCATCCCGGTTCGGGCGTTGCTCCTCGGCCGGTGCGATGCGAGCGATAAATAGGGCTTTCCAGGATTTGGGGTGGATGCTCTCGTGCTACGTGGGATGCGGGAGATGAAGTAGATTTTTTTTGATTGCGTTATTGAAATGTGATATGTTTTATTTAGAGGTATGCAGTTCATTATTTTGTCACCTACTACGTGCTTACATAGTGAAGAGTTACAAATTTTGTAATGCTGCACCGAAAAGTGGCGATTTTTCGTCAGAAAAACTCGCATTAACGTGCCCTAACATCGAAAAAGATTGTTAAATCTTCTTTTTATGTGTAGAACATTACTTCCTCCAACACGTAGTTGTCATAATTTACATTTAATGTCTTTGATGCCGAAATATTGGGTCGCGGCAAAATGTGTAGGTCTGTTGTCAAAGCTAGCGCTCCAATCGTTCAGACGATTTTCTACAAAACTGATAAATCCCCAACACATCGTGCTGAACTCGAGGTCCTCCGAATTTGAAACATATTTGGTTTTGAGGGGGAGCTTTTCATGAAGTTTTAACACCCCCCCAAATCTGTTTTTTAGAGCTAATACATTAATAACCTTATTAGAATGTTGAACGTCTCGTTTTCGAGTATCTCTGTATTTTTGAAAATTGGATAAAAATGACATTGCAAAACTACAATCCTGTTGATATAAATTATTTTACCTCAATGAAATCTGTTTTTCAATTGTTTTGAAAATAGTATTTGTCATGCAAATTAATTCAATTCAAAATTATGCATTTTCTCAAAAAACAATTCATTTTCCCCCTCATTAGCTTACAAAAATTGCCGTTTCTATTTTTGTTGAACTCTGAATTTTCTAAAATTTCTAAAGATACATGAAAGCATTTTCTTGTGTGTCACCACTAGTTTTTCTGTCTTTTTTGGTTCATAGTCTCCATATTTTTTTTTTTCGGCGGCCAACGATCTCTGCAATTTATCAATTTCGAATGTGAAAATAAAATCATATCGCATACTTAATTAGAAATAAACTAAGTCGAGGTGGATGGAAGCACGGAAATTCTTCTCTCCATTTAGAGTATTAGTATTTTTGGACTGGTAAAACGTCTGGTGTTGTTGCTATTGTTTTCTAAACGTTGCAAAATTAATTTATCTTGGATAGTGTTTATGTAAGTCAGGGGAACGGACCACTGAATACGGTCAGTCGTAGCATGGAGTGGAAATAATTGCATGCCAAGAACTTGCAGACACGACAAGTGAATTACGTCTTTCTTTGAACGCCATCCAATTGTATGATTGTGCCCAACGGCAGCGAAGATAAACGTGGTTCAATAGGTCGTAGTTCACCCTGAAGTTATCGAGCCCGGACGTCAAAAACTTTCAAGTAGATGAACCTATAAATTGAGAGTGCTTCCGTCTTATGTAATGGGATCGATATTAATAAGGTGCTTAGTTACTGGAGGGAGATACACAAATTTAGAAAGGTGGCTACGTTTTGCAATTTTGATTTCTACCATTGAAAAGGGGATATGTTAATTATCTGAAAAAGTTATGCAATATCTTACGCGAGTATATTACTTACATATTTTGGAGAAATAATTCCATTGACGGGCGGACATTCATTCATTGTATCTGTAATTGTTTCAACTATTTTATTCGTAATAACAAACAGAGCTGCGCTTCTATTCTTGTCTTACGAGTGTGATATTAATTTGGAGTAAATACAGGCGTTAATAGATAGCAGAATTATGTAGCACGCTCAAATCATTGAGTAAAAAGTTGTGTCGTGGAGTATCTAACACAATTGCGTTATTTGTTACGCACATGACGTATCTAATCTGAGAATAGAATTCTACTTAGTTGTCATGCGTAGTGCAAAGGTTATTTTGTTAGTTACAACACCACTATGAATTCGCAGAATAAACATTTTATGAAAACTACATATCATAGTATCTTTGTATTAGGCCATTAATTTGGACGAGTCATTGGGATCATGGCAAAGTTTCAATTTGAGATGTAGTATTTTTATTGTCGGGTACAATCGAAGCTCATACTCGTGAAAGTGTGTATGAGACACTGAATTACAACACTCGAAAAGTGAACCAGTAGTTTTGACAAATAGTGATTTTGTGCTACGTGCCCCGTGTGATAACATTTTCAGTAATAATTTCGTTAACAAGAGTGGGAAATTGAACGTCAGTTATTTCCAATGAAATTAAGATTAGTTGCGGAGGAATATTTCCTTTATCGCCGACGACCAATCGACTTTAGGAAAAATACCAGCCGTGAAAAAAAGTTTGTTGGGATTTGGTTTATATGTTAATGAATAAAAAATTATGTAACAGTTTGATTATATAACATCACATTACTGTAGCTAGTATTCTTGTCTACTTTGATTAGAGTGGGAAAATTCTTGGTTAAAATATTATTTTCAATATCTTCATAGTATTTACGCATTGTGCATTATTTACTCACATTAGAGATTATGTAGTGTGGACGAAGGAGTTCATTTAATATCAAGTTATCAGTTAGTGGTAGTGAGGCTGGTCTTGATATCCCGTCGTTATCTTCCAATGTGTCTGTTGTAAAACCAACGGTGGATTAAAAAGAGTACACGAAGCGGAGACCTATCACGTGTGGGTTAACTTAACCGCGGAAGGTACTATTGCAGAAGTATCCACGCCCCTTTCCTTAAGAAATTCCCTCATTTTTCTTCAGTTCTCGCTTGAGAGATATAGTAACAAACTTGTAGTGCCAAGTTGTCGCATTTAACACCCAGGATTTCCCCCAGTGTTTAGAAATGAAGCTATATGAGAAAGTACTTCAATAACAGCCTAAACCGTGTGAAACAATTACCTTAAGTCGTATCGGTAATTTCTTCAAAATTATATTCTCATGGGAAATATCTTTGAACGGTCACGTACAGAAGTAATTGATCGTACGATCTCGAACCGTCTGAGTTATTCCTCCATTTGAATCCGATCGCGTCGTTTTCTGACTTTCCCCATCGGATTTCTTATACACATGTTCCTTCCGGATTTTCCTTGGTATCCTCCGCACGCCGAATTCGTGTGCGTACGGCAGCATTTAGGCCGTTCTCTCTCAAGCCTCCTTCCCCTCTTGCCGGTACTGCTTGCCCTGGGGCGTGACGCGCGTGGTTTTTTATTTGTTGTTGTCTTTTCGTGCTGTCGCCGTGTGCCAGGAGGTGACAGTGTTGCGTTGCGGGTTGCGCCCTGCACCTGCAACGGCGCCCGCGCCCGCTCGCCCTTAAAAATAGGCGCACTAGGACAAGGTCCGGGCGACCTCGCGCAACGCAGCCGATTTAACCCGCCCGCGAGGGGGGAGGAAGGGGGGGGATACGGCGCTTGACAGCTGGGAGCGGGCACTGCGGGGCGGGGAGGACGTAAAGGTTGGCGGCCAAGGTTAAGGAAGGTTGGGATGTTTGAATTCTTCGACGCCTATGAATTGTTTGTGATTTGGAAACTCCACGTTCTGCGGAATTTTTCGTCATTCGAATCAAGTTTTTTTAGTCCTTTGCTTTCTTCTTTGAGGTCTTTGTTTCCTTCTCTAACTTTTCTGTGGAAATTTTGTCGGTCGCATCAGTTTAATATTTACCTCCTACGTTTCTTCTGTAAACCTATATTTTTTCTCTGTTTCTTTAGATCTTTAATGAAGCCGAAATTCGTCAAAATTCTTTTTGCGTTCGTCACAAATGATCCATTTTGTGTATAGGCTACAGCCGCATTTGAAAATGCAATTGACACGTTGCTGAAACGCTTCACATTAACTATAATTTTAAAATAAACGTACTAATGATTCTGTTTCGTGCTCAATGAAATGCATTTCTAAATTCTGTGTGAGGTAGCGGTCGGAACTATTCCCTGGAACGATCGTGTCCCTCGATGCCTTTGCTCTTTACGTAAACTGGGCGAAAGGACCTGAGCAAACTATCTTCCCCGTAGATACCGCGGGGACGGGCTTCCCTCGCCCTCCGAAGCTTCGACCGCCATTCTGCGGCCTCCCGCAGGGATGTTCGCGCTCTCCTAGCCTCTCCAAGTTGCGCGTGGCGGAGGCAGCACGAACAACTCTGAGGAACCTCCAGCTGTGTGTGCGAGTGAGAGGGGGGGAGGGAGGAGAAATATATTACTACTAAATGAGCTGGTTCCTCATTGAGGCCAACGAAATCAAATCTACGAGACTGTCTTGAACATAGTTATCAATGAATAATGCATTATTTTTTTACTTTGTCAGCAAACTTTTTTTATTTTGTTAATAGAGTTTTGTGGTAGAAAGAGCAAGGTTGTGAAGAGGTGAAATACTCCTAATTAGGTATTCACTGCTTCGTAGCCTGAGAGATCTTTTTGCTTAAATACGCAATAGCAGAAACTGCGCTTTGTGTGAAAAACATATCCATTTACTATGTTGTATGATATAAACAGAATCTCTCTTCAAATACTGTTACTATGTATGCTGTGTCAGTTATAAAAAAGATTAGTGAAATAGTTTGGAATAGGGAAAGGAATATTAAGTAAACCATATTTGAACATTTTCTTACATTGTTTTAAAAACGTCTAAAAAGCATAGAGAGAACAAAATTTTCTGTTTAAAAAATGTATACAATTCATAAAGAGTTTGAGTTTTCTTTAATGCTGCATAATCAAATTTAATTTCGAAATCGAAAAAAATATTAAATATATTATATTTCTAAAAGGAAAACTGAACTTCTAACGAGTTGCGTGGTTTGGATTTGAAACAAGCGAGACTTGGTGAAACAAGGTTATAAGATGACTGAGGACTGCACTGCGTTCAGAGGATTCCAACTCTCTCAGGTGCCGATGCTTTATCCGGATTCCTCAACGTGACTCTTCCAAACGCTTCCTCTTCTGATACCCGCGAACTTTCGTCCTGTGCGCCGGACTACATCTGGATGGCGGAGATGTCGGACGGTAGTGAATTTTGCGCTGCACGTTATGGTGCTGACGATGGCGAAAACGAGGTACGTTTGGCGACGAAGAAGGAACATACATTTGCTCGCGTGTTTTCGTCCGATGAAGGATTCAATTTACAGTATTTCTGTTCCCGACAGTTTTACAACGCCTACTAGCGCCATAAAGAAGCGCTTTCTTTCGCGAATATTGTTTTATTCAGGGAAAACACGAGTGAATGTGTCATGATTTAGTTCAAAGTGAATGGAGATGTAAACAATACAATTTCGAACAAAGTATTGTGGGCTGCGCTTTGATTGCAGATCGTTAGACGTTACTGATGCAAGGTAATTTATTTTGATAATGCACGAATTGACGTTCTGTGGATATTTGTAGATATCTTGAATATATTTTTTATTGCTTTTCATATTCGGTGGTCTATATCGGTTATCTCCCTTTTCTATTCTTCCGCTTTTTTTGTTCATGGTTTCTTCGACCTGTAGTTCTTGTGGGTTGAATTTGTATCTTTGGAAATGGATTATTTTTTCCCGTTCTCTTAATGTGATTTGGAAACAAAAGTGAGAAAGACCGAATGTCAAACTTGAACAGGCAATATTGAACCCATAAAGAAACATTTGGTCTGTGCGTCTGCCAGCTATGTAAATCTGCAAAAATAGTTGAAAGAGTGATTCTAAAGACTTAAAAAATGTGTACACCGTCACTTGAAATATCATAGAAATCGACGATTTCGTTCAGGTCGCCTCTTGAGAAGTTGTGTCAAAGTAAGACGTGGCCCAATCGACGATGGAATCGATGCCGTTGATGCATTCGAACGTTTGAATTGTTTAGTGGCTTGGGGGAGTTCTAATGCTCCGTAGAAATCGTCCTGTGATTGCCTCCGCGGGTCGTCATCCGTGACCTCATTTTCGACATTTCCATTTCCGGCGTGGGCGCGAAAGGCTGCCGCTGTCAGGGAGCTCGCCCGCCGTCGCGTGGGGCGTCGCCCCGCGGCGAGGCGGAGCGGCGCCGGGGCGAAAGGGAGTGGAGCTCGGGACGTGCAGGGTGGCAGAGCAAGCTGGCTGGCACGGGGTAGGGCGGAACGGGGGTGGACAAAGTGCGGAGGGCG
>BOPP01000196.1:153748-166621 GCA_017312745.1 Gryllus bimaculatus | reverse complement strand
AGGAGGGCGGAGTGGCGAGTTGAAGCTGGCAAGCGCGGGAACAGCATGCTGCAAGCACGCAGGTCGGGTGGAAAGCGCGTACGTGCCAGGTCGTGAGGGCGGAGGTGGTGGAGGAGTCAACGGCCTCGTGTAGCGATAGCTACACCAGGATCTCGCCGCCAGCGTCGGCGCGCGCGGGCGCGGAACGTCCTCAAATTCGGGCGGCAGCGGGGCGAACGTGCCAGACAGGTCATGGCAACAGCGCAGACACGGGCCGCGCGGAGCTGGAAACTCGTCAGGGGAGGGCAATGCGCCACAAGTGCGCCGCGAGCTGCGGCCCACGCGCCCAGAAGTTGAATCGGCAGAGGCAGCAAGCTAGAGTAAGGCGGCACGCTTGTCGGCCCGTCTGCGGCGGGAACGACGGCGGCCAGAAAAAAATCGCGCACGCGGCACGCATCAGAGTCGACTGGCGCGCGCGGACAGGCGCGGGGATAGCAAACCGGGGCCTCACCGCGGGAGGCGAAACGGCGCAGACGTGCAGCCGGGACGCGTGCTGCCTCTTTCCGGCGCGCACCTCCTAGTCTCTCCAAATCCAAAGGCCTAACGGACCCGAGCCTCCGACACGATAGACCAGCGTCCTTTACGACTTGTAGGCGACGATCTGCCAGTAAACAGAAGCGCCGCTCCTCGTTCCTGCAGGCTCAGCCCGCCGAAACTGTGTCGCCGTTCTTCTACTTCGCATAACTATGCTCAGTTCCGTAGTATGCCTCGCTCCAGAAACACTCCGGTGCACCCCACCCCTAACGCCGTACCCAGTACTTCGTGGAGTCTCCGCTCGGCAGAATCTGACGCCACACTACTACCCGTCCGCCAAACACGTGCATCAAGGATCTGAGCGGATATCGATGGCTTCTTATATCTTCTTCTACAACAATACTTGTAATCATAGAGTAAGAAATGCACCCCCAGGGTCATTTGTTAGCAACACTGAAGGGGATCCAAGGATAGCGCAAGGACGACCAGCGGAATTTACACGTCTCGAAATACCGCGAGAAACTATCCCGAAAACTCCCAGATAATGCGACACGTCAAAGATGGAAAGCTTCGGTAAAAATGAAAGATCTAATGCATCTGGTAGCCCAGACGGTTTCGTTGCAGCGAATTCCCAATTTTTAACCGGGATTGACACTTACCTGAATTAGAAATTTCTTGTTTATGGTCTGTTAGTGACAAGATGTGTGCTACGTTTGTTATTACATCCTCACGACTGAGCCCTATTACTTTACTTTGGTCTGTCTCCTGCTTAACATAGCGAAATGTCTTCTCTAATCTAATTAAACTGTGATAAATGAGACTAGTAAAAATCAAGTGTCGGAAAGATACCCCCGGCAAAGGGTATCTCTATTTGTGGTTATAGTTAGCTCTTAAATTCGCATGCCTTGAAACTTAAAAGATGCGAAATGATGCACCTAGATTACCCGCTGTGCTGGTAGTACTTCGCCCGGTTGACCTTGTAGCAGCATGACTGAAAACACTGTTTTGCCTGAACGTACTCAGTAGGTAGTCTTGTAGCATTGGATTTTAAGTGCTTGCTTGCATCTAGGTGTCTTTGTTCTACTAGAGCTTTACTCATCGTGTCGCGCTGTTTCTCGTTCGCAGCCGCCCATTTCCAAAAACAAACACCCCACTATCTTCACCACACACGCTCTGCCTCTCCACTATAGGGCTGTGACAGATGACACGATAACTTCATGGGCATGATTTGTGTCTTCGCATGTGTGCCCTCGTGCTTTGCAACCTGCAGTGTTGTCTTTCAAAGAACAACTTTCAACAAATTTCGCTTCTAGAAACTGACGAAAAAGCAATTAAATCGGCCGCGGGGTTTAACTATGTTGCTGCATCAGAACAAAATTGACTTCGTAAATTGCACCGAGGCCACCTTAAAATAATTCGTGTCATTGAAAGCTAGAGGGAGGTTTGTCTGCCATGTCACAAACGTAAGTCAACTACGTCATCTACACTTTTTTAAGCCGGTCCTCTTGTTCGTGAGACCTTCACCAGAAAAATGTTGTCCGACGACAGCCCTGACACGTTGCCAAGTGTTTTTCACCCCAATTTCCTTCAGTTTTGGATTCTCTACACCTGAAGCAGGCCACCTACACTACCCTAAATGGCTTGAACGAAAAAACATTACACAATACTCAATGATTAACAGTCTCAGTAAAAGTATGACTGATTACACTCGGGTTTTCCTCGACAGCCAGTGAGATTGACCACTTCGTGTTTGCGCTGCAGTATTTAATTTTATATTTTAATTTATTCTCCTTTTACCTTCTTAACTTTTTTAAAATTTTTCACCATTTAAGCTTACAGTTTAAGCAGTTTCTCTTATTCAAAACAGACCATTACGAGATCAAAATATCGAATTAATTATGGTAATGTGTTAGAAAGAAAACCATAAAAAAAGGCCTACTCGGCTTGGCTTCGAATGCTCCCATCTTCCCTTTCCGACTCTACTCCAATCCTGTGGACTAGGCCAAGGAAGCAGGGGTGCAACGAGCTCGAAGAACGGGTACACTGAACAGGATACACACATTTGTCGCTGCATATCTTCCCTTAGCATGCTTTGTGAATGATACTTCGGACGCGCGGAGCGAGTATTGACCTTTCTGTTTCCACTCGCATACTTCGTCTAGTGGCTCCCAGATAACGGCGACAGCGAATGACTCCGGCCGCGGCGCCGCGCGTGGGATTGGCCTCCCGCGCTCTCGGCGACGAAGCTGGTCGACTCGTTCTTTCGGAGACACTCTTGATTCTTCGTCGCGTCCATGGGCCGCCACAGCGCGAGCCGGTCCTCACCTGGGCACGCTACCCCATGCTGAGCGGACTCCTCCCCGCTACTACTTGCCATGCTGCGTCGGCCGCCTATTTCGTCTTGGGCAAGCATGCCCTAAATTGCCGAGGACAATGTCGCGCGCGGGCGGCCCGCCCGGCAGATAGGTTCCCGCTCCGCTTTCTGCTCCAGCGTGCTCACCTCCCGACCTGCCTCTCTTCACCAACTCGCCCCTCGTCCCGCTCACTTGTCCTCCACCGTGTCCGTCTCCTCCCTTGTCGCCTCGTATCAATCTCAGAATGTATTACTTTCATCACAAAGCTACCACCTCAGTCCCACTTCAGTTCACCCCGTCCCTCGCCTCCTCTATTTGAAAACCGCCCGTCCCGCCCCGCCCCGCCCCCGTCTCGTCTCATAACCTCGCAAACGGCCAACAGTCACCCCCGCAAGACCAAATTTTTAACCCCTCATGCTCATCGTCCCCGCCCGACTCAGGCCACCCATAACCCAACCCTTCGGCTCTTTCACGATATCCACCTCCGCTCCACTCGCAGGCATCCACCCCGCCCCGCCCCGCCCCCTCCCGCCAGACGCCAGCTCCGCTCAAAAACCCGTATCACACGCACCTTAGTTCGTCTTTGCTTTCAACAACTCGCAACATAGTGGTTTTTAACTTTCTGTCGATTGGAAAATCCAACTACTTTTGCTTGATGTGATGACTGTTGCCTCACAATCGCTGATTCTGTTGCTTCATGAACTGATCCTAGACCCGCTACCCAACGCGGACAAAGCTCCACAACCGACGGTAACCACATAGCCATCACCACCCGGCCCGACGCAAGGAATAATGACAAATCCTTCAACCGTGTGAACGTACTCACTCTATTGGTCAGAACTCGAACTTAGAACAAAAAATCATGCCAGGTGACGATGAATTTTAATACAACATGAAGCTCTCTAAAAAACCACAGTCTAAAATGTCCTAAAATATTGCCATACCTAAAAGTAATTACAAAAAAGTCCGCTGTTATTGTTTCATACAAAATAAACATTCTACTCTCATCACATCAGCGCTTGCACAACCTTGACGCGGACACCCCTTGGCATACCTGTGGTTTAGTTGCCTTTATCCCTCGGCTCAAGGAAAACGGGATGAAATAAAGCACCA
Source organism: Gryllus bimaculatus (assembly GCA_017312745.1). NCBI lineage: Eukaryota > Metazoa > Arthropoda > Insecta > Orthoptera > Gryllidae > Gryllus > Gryllus bimaculatus. The sequence goes on along the minus strand of BOPP01000196.1, from coordinate 162,641 downwards.
CGCACATCAAAACCGTGGGATACTTACAATCGCTGCCGCACCTCATACAACTCAGAGACGTTCCGTGGAAACATTACAACACGGCAATATACTAACACGGCTTTCGAATTGCATCGTTACGTAGACCACTACCACGACGCGATTTTGAGACTCTTCTTTAAACTAGTTTGGACTTTAGCACCTCACATCGGATAAATGTCTGGCCTACGCTCCCACACATAGGGCAGATTCAACGAACACGGAGAGCAAGCCGAGCAGCAATGAAGGAAAACCGTTAGTGCATGGTACGTTGAAAGTCCCCACCGCTTGTCCACTTTCTGTCTTTCCATAAATTTGCCGTCTCGCGGCTGTGCTTCGCCATTTGGGACGTTTAGGCAAAAAATGGTGCGCCCGCAAACACACGTTTTTCGCGTGCCACATTGCAGCACCATCCCCTAACCACGGCCCACGGCCCCAAACCCGCCCCTCAAAAGAGAGTAATTGCATCTAAGTCTCGCCTCCTCTCCCTACGCTGGCAACCGGGCGCCGCGGCCAGAATGCGAGTTGGTCCTTAATGCAAATTGCGCCTTATCTCGGAACACGCCCACATTATTTGCCCAACCGCGTAATTGCACCACCCGTCGTCACTGCCTCACACCGATTCCTCTCGACGACTGCTGAGCCATCTAGCCCCCTTCTCTCCACGAAACGGAAGGCAAGGACGGCCTTCCGATTGCCGAATTTGGCTCCGATCGCTAAACAATATTATACTCTTCCGCGCCGCGGGAGACACACTTCGCTCTCGGTTCACCAAACCGTCGCGCGTTACTTCATACACTTTAAAGACACTTCAACTCGTCACGTGGTAACCCGCACCACGGCATAAAGTACGTAAAACGGGTTAGAAAATCTATAAACTCAACCGCCCCGTATCCAAATAGCAGACCAGTGTGAGTCAAATAGCGTCAAATAGAAGGATTTTCATCGTAACACAGACCGTAGAGGTTTTTTCATGCCAGCAACTATGGTGCGAATTTGGAGCAGTTGGAATTGCAGGTTCATCGTAGATAAACAAGCAGAAATTCTTTCCGACGATATGTCCATTGTAAACTTATCCTTAAGCCTTGATGTTTTCCTTCCTGAATCAAATAATTTCGTTGTGAGCAGACCGAACGTCTTTCAGTTTTGTCCTAAACAGCAATTGCTTGCTAGAATAGTTTTATAGTATCCCTAAAATCAGATTCAGGTTATCGGACAAATGCATCTAATTCGCGCCATACAAATAAAATGAGACGTCAACGTAGCGCTCACTGCGCATGCTAACAATGTCTCTCCCCGATGCATATCTACAGAATTTACCGTTCTTTATTACATAGAATGTCGTAACAATGTCGGGAACCCGTAATTAAGACATAAGCAATGGCTATTGTGCTAAAATCTTTATCGATGTTAATGTATTGCAGCTTTGGAAAGGAAATTTGTTCCAACCGCCAAGTTCCAGCCGCAGATTGACGTGAGCCTTTCGCTTCGAGCAGCCGCCGCACGAGGCAGCCAGCACGCCTGAACTAAGCGCTCGCGCTGACTCGGCATTGTGAATCACTCGTCCTTGTCAGTATTTACATATACAAACTAGATCTAAAACAGCCGCGCGAGTGCGTTGGGGCGCGGCGCCTGCTGAGCGAAATGTTGCCGGATGTTGCATTGGACCGCAGTTGCTTCCCACTACCAGCACCCTCTTTTCACCGCTCGGTTTAAAAAGTTAACCATTCTGCCACGCCGTCCGTGTGTTTGCGTTACCACTTTCTGTGAAGAAAAGAAAACAAAAAAACAACTTCACGCGCCACTATTTTCGGAACCACTAGATGTGTGTCCTGGGAGCGTACGTATTCAACTCCACGATATGCTGATTAATGAAATTTGCTGTAGGACTTATGTCGAAATGAGATAATTTCATACATTGGATATACGAAGTCTCGCGCCTAAACCAACCAACACTCCAAGACCTGTCTTAATTTCATTGATAAACCCTGTGAAATTAGGAAAAATGGTCAAGTCGCTATAAACGCATGTGCTTCCACAATCTTGCAAATAATTTTAACTGGTGGACAATTTCAGTAGTATCGTGAGTTGTTTATAGTAAAATTTCGTTTCTAAAGGACACAGTAGCTTAATGTAAAATTCAACTTTAATCTGAACCAATCCGTGCGTGTACCAGTATCCAACAGGATTACTATCACAAACGCAGAAGGCACCAACAAAATGCACTATGCGGAACGCACTGCAGAGTATAGACTACATCTCATATTCGATGGTCTGTCTATGCGCAGCGGAGAACTTGATATCACTCATGCTACTTTACTTTACTTATGACGCGCGATCAAAACACAACCAGAGTTCAACAAACACTATATGTAACGTACATGATGGCAGAGTCAATATTATTCTGTGCACGTTTTCTTAAATTTCAGAAATCCGACACATAAACAAATTGAATTCTCAAATCACAGATGGCGAATAGCGTTTTTTGGCAAGCAAGTGAATAAAATATCAATGTTGTTTCCATATTGCCGTTTCGGAACTGGGTGTGTTATTCTTAGAGCACTTGTTATCAAGGTCGTCTTGAAACGTTTCTTGACCCAGTAACCAAATATTTTTTGCTCGAGCACTTCCTTTCCATGAATCATTGATGTTGATAATATATAAACAAATGTAGCACGTCAATGGCTTTTATGAATTCTTTAGGCGAAGCAATCTAGATGTGTTTGGCCAATTATGACTTTCCGGATGCGCGAAGTATAAGATGATTTGCCCCTTGCAGCGAAACCAGTCTTAACCATTCAAACGGGCGATTCCACGCGGCATTAGTGGCGTTTTGAAAGGGCTAATTCTAGAAAGTGAAGCTATTAAATTTTATTTTTATCCGCGCAGTAGTTGCTCTCTCTCAGCAGTCTCGCCTGTCGCTTGCGCCCGCGCGACGCTGCTTCGAGCGAGCGACCGCTGCTAGCCAGCTGCCCTCTGGTTCCAGCGCCCGTTCCGGAATCTCTCTTCTTGTGTAGGGGCTGCCTTGTCGGCGCCACTTAGTTCTCCGCTAACGGCCTCGACACGTAGGACGAGCGTTTTACGACTTGTGGGCGAGTGCAGTAAACAGAGGCGTCTCGTTCCTGAGGTAGCCGCCGAAACGTGGCCGTCTTCTCCCTTCGCTACTTGTCATGTTCCGTAGTTGCCCTCGCTCCAGAACATCGGTGACCACCCTGGTACCAGGTACTCGTGGAGTCTCGCTGCAGATCTAGCTCACTATACGTCGGCAAAACGTGCATAAGAGTCTGGATTCGGATGCTTCTTATATCTTCTTCTAACAAATTGAATGATAGGTAAGAAATGCCCAGGGATTTGTTAGCACACTGAAGGGTCCAAGGATAGGAAGGTATAGGAATACCGTCTCGAAATACGGAAAGATCCCGAAAATCCCAGTAATGCGAGTAAGTGGAGTTGGTAAAAATGAAATCTAATGATGGTGCCAGACGGTTTCGTTGCAGATCAATTTTTAAACGGTTGATGAATTACTTGATTGAAATTTCTTGTTTATTGTCTTTTGTGAAGATGTGTGTACGTTTGTTATTACATCCTACGACTGAGCCCTATTACTTTATTTTTCTGTTCCTGCTTAACATAGCCGAATGTATCTCTAATCTAATTAACCTGTGATATTGAGATAGTAAAAGTAGGTGTCGGAAAGATCACGAAGGATATTCTATTTTGTGGATGTGCTCTTAATTGATGCTTGAATAAAAATGAATGTGCACTAATTCCGTGTGTGTAGTACTACCCCGTTGACCTTGTAGCAGCATGACTGAAAACTGTTTGCTGAACGTATTAGTTGTAGCATTTGGATTTTAGTGTTGTTGATTAGATGTTTTGTTCTATGGCTTTACTCTCGTGTCGGCTGTTTCTCTTTGCAGGCCATTTCCAAAACAAACACCACTATCTTCACCACACTCGCTGCTCTCTCACTATGGGCGTGAACAGATGACACGGTAATTCATGGGATGATTTGTGTTTTGCATGTGTCCTGTGCTTGCACCTGCAGGTGTTGTCTTTCAAAGACAACTTCAAATTCGCTTTAGAATGAGAAAGAGGAATTAAATCGGCCGGGGGTTTAATATTTGTGATCAAGAAAATGATCTAAAATTGCGGGCCATTAATAATCGTGTTTGACAGCTAGAGGGGAGGTTTGTTGCCATGTCAACTTAAGTAATACGTCATTACATTTTTAAGCCGTCCTCTTGTTCGTGAAGATTCACCAGAAAATTGTGTCCGACGACAGCCCTGCAGGTGCCAAGTTTCACCAATTTCCTTCAGTTTTGGGATTTCTAACCTGCTTATAATGTGACAAAATTAATATCATTGATTCAGTTCAGTAAAAGTATATGATTACTCATTTTCCTCGACGTGGTTGACCCACTTCGTGTTTGTGCAGTATTTAATTTTATATTTTAATTTATTCTCCTTTTACCTTCTTAACTTTTTTTAAAATTTTTCACCATTTAAGTTAATTTTAAGCAGTTTCTCTTATTCAAACAGACCATACGAGAATCAAATATCGAATTAATTTATGGTAATGTGTTAGAAAGAAAACCATAAAAAAGGCGTACTCGGTTGCTTCGAATGCTCCATCTTCCCTTCCGACTCTACTCCATCCTGTGACTAGGCCAAGAAGAGGGGTGCAACATCTCGAAGAGGTAACTGAACAGATACACAATTTGTCGTGCATATCTTCCCTAGATGTTTGTGAAGATACTTCGGAGCGCGGGGAGTATTGACCTTTCTGTTTCCACTGATACTTCGTTTAGGCTCGATAACGCGACAGCGATGACTCCGGCCGCGGCGCCGCGCGGTGGTTGGCCTCCCCGGCCGCTCGGCGACGAAGGCTGGTCGACTCGTTCTTCGGAGACGACTCTTGATTCTTCGTCGGCGTCCCGCCACAGCGCGAGCCGGTCCTCACCTGGGCACGCTACCCCATGCTGAGCGGACTCCTCCCCGCTACTACTTGCCATGCTGCGTCGGCCGCCTATTTCGTCTTGGGCAAGCATGCCCTAAATTGCCGAGGACAATGTCGCGCGCGGGCGGCCCGCCCGGCAGATAGGTTCCCGCTCCGCTTTCTGCTCCAGCGTGCTCACCTCCCGACCTGCCTCTCTTCACCAACTCGCCCCTCGTCCCGCTCACTTGTCCTCCACCGTGTCCGTCTCCTCCCTTGTCGCCTCGTATCAATCTCAGAATGTATTACTTTCATCACAAAGCTACCACCTCAGTCCCACTTCAGTTCACCCCGTCCCTCGCCTCCTCTATTTGAAAACCGCCCGTCCCGCCCCGCCCCGCCCCCGTCTCGTCTCATAACCTCGCAAACGGCCAACAGTCACCCCCGCAAGACCAAATTTTTAACCCCTCATGCTCATCGTCCCCGCCCGACTCAGGCCACCCATAACCCAACCCTTCGGCTCTTTCACGATATCCACCTCCGCTCCACTCGCAGGCATCCACCCCGCCCCGCCCCGCCCCCTCCCGCCAGACGCCAGCTCCGCTCAAAAACCCGTATCACACGCACCTTAGTTCGTCTTTGCTTTCAACAACTCGCAACATAGTGGTTTTTAACTTTCTGTCGATTGGAAAATCCAACTACTTTTGCTTGATGTGATGACTGTTGCCTCACAATCGCTGATTCTGTTGCTTCATGAACTGATCCTAGACCCGCTACCCAACGCGGACAAAGCTCCACAACCGACGGTAACCACATAGCCATCACCACCCGGCCCGACGCAAGGAATAATGACAAATCCTTCAACCGTGTGAACGTACTCACTCTATTGGTCAGAACTCGAACTTAGAACAAAAAATCATGCCAGGTGACGATGTGCGATAATTTTATACAAATGAAGCTCTCTAAAACGCAGTCTAAAATGTCCTAAAATATTGCCTCCTAAAGTAATTACAAAAAGTATGTTATTGTTTGTACAAATAAACATTTATTTTCACATCAGGCTTGCAAACTTGAGCGGACACCTTGATCCTTGGTTTGTGTTTTCCTGGCTCAAGGAAACGGATGAAATGTGGATACTTCAATCGCTGCCGTCATTTACAACTAGGACGTTCGTGGAACATTAAACAGCAATATATAAACGGTTTTCGAATTGATGTTACTAACCATGAGACGATTTGAGACTCTTTTAAACTAGTTTGGATTTTAGCACCTAGTGATAAATGTTGGCTATACGCTGCCATAGAGCAGATTAAACGAAACGGAGAGCAACAGAGCAATGAAGAAACGTAGTGTGCAGTGTTGAACAGTCCCCACCGTTGTCCCTTTCTGTTTCATAAATTTGCTGTTCGCGTTGTCGCATTTGGAGTTAGGGAAAAAATGGCGTTTTCGCGTGCCACATTGCAGACCATCCCTAAACGGCCCGCGGCCAAACCCGCCCTCAAAGAGAGTAATTTCATTAAGTTCGCCTTCTCCCTACGCTGGCAACGGACGCCGCGGGCCAGAATGGAGTTGGTCCTTATGAAATTGGCCTTTTCGGAACACGCAATTATTCGCCAACGCGTAATTGCACTCGTCGTCACTGCTCAAGATTTTCGACGATGTGACATTAGCCCCTTCTCTACACGAAACGGAAGGCAAGGGGCGTCGATTCGAATTGGCGTCGATTAACTTTCCGCGCGGGGGAAAATTCCGTCTTGTTCACAAGTGCGCGTTTTCATGTTAGATTCAATGTAGTGTCCGCATCGTAAATCGTAAAGGTAGAAAATTATAACTCAACCGCGTTATCAATGTCAGAAGTGTGAGTCAAATAGGTCAAATAGAAGGGATTTTCATCGTACAAGACGTGAGGTTTTTTCATGCCAGCAACATTGTGCGAATTGGAGCAGTTGGAATTGCAGTTCATCGTAGATAACAGCAGAATTCTTCGACGATATGTCCATTGTAAATTATCTAAGCCTGTTGTTTTCCTTCCTGAATAAATAATTCGTTGTGAAGAGCCGAACGTTTAGTTTGTAAACAGCATTGTTGTAGAATAGTTTATAGTATCCTAAATCAGATTAATTTATCGGACAAATGATTAATCGGCCAACAAATAAAATGGACGTCATGTTAGTCATGCGCTGTAAATGTCTCCCGATGCATTCTAAATATTTACCGTTCTTTATTACATAGAAATGTCGTAAAATGTTGGGAACTCGTAATTAAGAATACATGTATTGTTAAAATTTTATCGATTAATTGTTTGGCTTTGGAAGGAAATTGTTCCACGCCAGTCAGCGAGATTGACGTGAGCTTTCGCTTCGAGAGCCGCGCAGAGCAGCAGCACGCCTGAATAAGTCGCTACCGCATTGGTGGAATCCTCGTTTGGTCAGTATTTACATATAAAACTAGATTAAAACAGCCGCGAGTGCGTTGGGGCGCGGGCCGTGTGAGGAATGTTGCGGATTTGCATTGGACGCAGTTGCTTTCCGCATTACCGCACTCTTTTCACGCTCGTTTAAAAAGTTAACCATTCTGCCACGCGTCGGTGTGTTTGCGTTAAATTTTGTGAAGAAAGAAAAAAAAACAACTTACGCGCCACTATTTCGGAACACTATGTGTGTCTGGAGCGTCGTATTAATCACGATATGCTGATAATGAAATTTGCTGTAGGATTTGTGAAATGGGATAATTTCTACATTGGATATACGAAGTCTGGTAATAGCAAACACTCAGACTGTCTTATTTCATTGTAAACCCTGTGATAGAAAATTGTCAAGTCGCTATAAACGCATGTCGTCCACAATCTTGCAAATAATTTTCTGGTGACAATTAGTAGTGATGTGAGTTGTTTTAGTAAAATTTCGTTTCTAAAGGAAGTAGCTTAATGTAAATTCAACTTTTCTGAACAATCGTGGTGTAAGTCCAAAGGTTACTTTCACCAAGGCAGAAGGCACCAATAAAATGCACTATGCGGAACGATGAGGTATAGACTACATCTCATATTCGATGGTTTTGCTGTTATTGGGAAACTTGTTCACTATGCTATTTATTTTTTGACGGTCAAAAACGGTTAAAAACACTGTAACGTACTATGGAGAGTAATATATTCTGTGCACGTTTTCTTAAATTCAGAAATCCCTGACACATAAACAAATTGAATTCTAAATACAGATGGGAATGAGCGTTTTTTGGCAAGAAGTGATAATAAAATATCAATGGTGTTTCCATATTGCCGTTTCGGAACTGGTGTGTTATTCTTAGATCACTTGTTATCAAGGTCGTCTTGGAAACGTTTCTTGACCTCAGAAACCAAATATTTTTGCACAGCACTTCTTTCCATGAATCATTGATGTTGATAATTATAAAAATGTAGACGTCATGCTTTTATGAATTTTTAGGGAAGCAATCTGGTGTGTGGCAATTTGATTTCGGATGGGAATGTATAAGATATTGCCCCTTGCAGCGAAACCAGTCTAACATTCGAACGGGCGATTCCACGCGCATTGGTGGGTTTTGAAAGGCTAATTCCTAGAAAGTGAAGCTTTAAATTGTTATTTTAATCGCGCAGTAGTTGCTCTGCTCTCAGAGTCTCGCCTCTCGCTTGCGCCCGCGGACGCTGCTTCGACCGAGCGACGCTGTAGCAGCTGCCTCTGGTTCCCAGCGCCCGTTTCCGGGAGATAGCGACGCGGCGGCTAGTGGGGAGGTGACGGCGATGGCGACGGCGGCGTGATGCACGCGTATCGCGTCGCGTCGCGTCGCGTCGCGTCTTCTCTCCTTGCCGCTGCCGTTGTCGATGGCGCCCTTGCTCAAGGGTTCCCGACAGGCGCCTCTGCCCCAGCTTGTGTCGCCCCTGCCTCTGCCCAGACCCCGCTCGCGCTTCGTCCCAGCCTCGCCCCG
>BOPP01000196.1:136737-149652 GCA_017312745.1 Gryllus bimaculatus | reverse complement strand
CTGCCCTTCCCAACTTCGTTGTCATTCTTATCCTCCTACCGTCCATCGTAGACACACGTACACACACATACACACTCATTCCCCTAATTCCTTTTTTCGTCTACATTTTCTCTCGTCGCCACCGCAGTATTCTGCCGCCCGCCACCACCAGTCGCTGCCGCCGTCTCATAACGGTGATGCATTCCCTGAAAACGCAGTGAAATGTGAGCGAGCGTATGGGGCACCTGGCGTCCGTCCGGCCGACGACCTTCACCGCGCTCTTTCTCCGGGAGGCAGCGGCCGGGTCGATTTTCACCAATTCGGGGCTCCCTCGTCGTGAGGTTGTCGATTCCGATCCATTTTCTTCCCTCTCCGTTAAGAAGCATTGAACGTGAGATGGGTCTGGCGTCTGCTGGAAACTGGGCTCCTCGTGGTGTGTGCCCGAAGTAGGTCGAAACTCTTGGAACTTCTTGGAAATTTTCTCGTCCTGTGTACACTCGACGTTTGCCAACCATTGTCTGTATAAAGAAGGTCGATGTTGTTCAAAGAATGAACAATGACCTCATAATTCTTATTCTTTAAGAATGGTAAGAAACATTTTTGTTTGAATTGAAGTACTCCAAAATTCTTTCAAAGTTTTTCTGATCAGAACGTATCGTTTAGTTTTACATTGTGTCTTAGAAAATTGTTGCGCGTTTCTTCTTTTTACTAGATGGCATCGTCAAGATGTTAGTGTTTATTAATTATGTGAAGCGTGGAGCATTTGCTTGTTGTATATTGTGCAAATATTATATACTATGTTGTTAATAATAAGTTAAATATTCTTCTCAAAAGCCCTTAAAAATTAATTGCAATTCTCTTAGTGATTGGTATTCAGAGGTTACCCTGCAGGTTATTTCCGCTTTCTACTAATGTTCTTTTGTTGTAGCCTCAAAATCCTGATCTTATCGTTTACCAATAATTTTTTCGATAAATTGCAGTTCTTGGGAGTACACATTCGTACGAATCACGAATTAGATTTATCTTCAGATAGTTAGGCATTGATCCGGTCAACTTAAAGTCCACGACTGGCTCGATTTGTTGGTGATAGTGCACGGATAAAGGCATGGGTTGCGTCATTGGCGTCCATATGCCGCGTTGCACTACCTAGCTTCACGCTCTAATTACCCGTAGCTTATCGCTTATGCGGCGAAATACTCCGACATCACGCTTGTCTGGTTAACCTTTCGCCCACATGGGTAGCTACGTGTTCGATAATCATAGAAATTTCCAGTGTTGCATCGTGGAAAATGTACTCAAAATTCTTGGTTCAAATGAAAAACAAAATTATACTCACTTAAATCAACCGGTTTTTACGAATCATTTGTACATTTTGCGAATAAATGTGACCATTTTTAGTCATGTCGAATTGTTCTTCAGGCGGCTTTACACATGCAGCATTCGCGAATCCCGAGCAACCGCTCGCCGAATCTCGAGTAGTGTGGACGGGTTGCTTTCGATTCGCCGAGCGCCGAACGTTCGGTATTCGCACTACCCACCGCGGTCTTTAGGACACATCGGAGGACCGAACATTCTTCGCACACATCAGCAGTTCGGGATTGGGTAAGCAGTAGCTCGCTGCTCGATGGATGCCGAAGGTGTCGGTTCGCCGTTAACTCGCGAAATATGACCAAGAAACATGGTTTCCGGGATCAAAACGTTCTATCAAATAAAATGATTTATTTCTACATATGAAAACAGTCGAGCATTACTGGAGGGGGATGGGAACTGAAATACATTTCTACTGCTAAGGCCATATGTGATTTGAGATTCCAGGTAATTAGAGCGGTTGCTTGGTATTAACTGCTGCTAACGGCGGCTCGAAAATACGGCATAACTGACGGCGCTTCCCTCGCCTATGCATAACCATATTCCTATGTAGATAGGGTCTGTCTTAATGGTGTATAACTCCGATCTTTAATGAGGTAGTAAATGGACGTTATGAGCGTAAGGTTTTACATTCATAAAAACTCCATGACCAAATTGTGACGTTTTGTCAATATCTCATCTCCTATTCCTGTTCGCGAACATTCAGGGAATCTAAATACGACAAATCTCGGCAGCGACAAACCTCTGCGCTGTTGAGAGGGAGGGGGGATCGAAATCCGTTTAGGACAAAGGACTTAAATTAAAGTTCTTCTAACTGTATGAAACTGCTAGAGTTACGTGCATTCATCAATGTTAATCGAGTGCATCCAATAAGTTTCATCAATATAATTGGCCTCAAATCCATCGACGGGCTGTATGTCGCGACTATGATTCGATAAACGTCGAGCCACGTGTCCCATACATTTATTTTAAAGAAAGAATTTCGTATTTTCGGGCGCGACGACTGCTATTTTCATTAATCCTGCAAGTGCAGAGAGTTTTTTTGTCACTAGAGATGGCGGTGTTCTACCCTCGCTGGATGGTAAGATCCGACGCGGACATACACATCGGCTTGGGGGGGGGGGTTCTCCATTTATATTCCACCAGGGTACGTCCCCAATCGGGACAAGTTCTACAAGATGCGACTGGTCTACCGTCATGTGTGGTAGTGTAGTTTATGTATGTGTGTGTAAGTATTGGTTGAGTGTATATGGAAGAGGAAGGAAAGGTTGCCCGCGGTCCGTAGCTGTGATTTATTAGGGTATTGCTCCGCCATGTGCCTAGTATCAATCGCAGAAACCACGGAAAACTACCGCAAAAATGGTAATATGTCTATTATAAAACTGAGTTCTCGTGTAGTTCGTGAGTCGTTCGGTCCGCGATTTGTTTTTTACCCAATTCACTACCTCTTCTAAGGGTAAGTTCACTATCGCATCTCAAACGGCCCCTGGCGACAGGAGTATCTCGTTAGAGCTGAAGCGAGCCGTAACGTCTCCACTCTTCGCGCTGCTAGAGTCGCGTGCGTTACGAAACGAGGAGCGTGTCACAGAGTATTCGCAAGTGACGTCTGCCCTTGCAGATTGTCAATCCGTAGCATCATCAATACATGTTATCCAGCCTTCTCTCCTTCGGGGTTAACGATATCACGGCTTCCGTCTCTGCCCCGGCGCCAGTTGTCGCGCGTTCCAACTGGAGCGCGTGATAGCACTGCCTCTCTCTCTCCCTCCGCCCGCGCGCGAATGGCGATAGGAGCAGTGTGTCACGGAAGACGATCCATGAGTTATGTACTCGCTTGCAGACTGGGAGTCCTTAGAACCGTCTGTACATATTGTCGTTACCTGTCTGTTTAAGCAAACGACGTTTTAACTTTGCAGTTTAAATTACCTTTTATATGCTTTGGAGTAGACTTATGATATTGGAAATATGAGCGAAGCTTTAGCTCCATTCAAATACTGAAGATGCGCTTAAGGCACAGCGTGACACAGACACGATTGTATACTATTATCATCGGTCGTTCATTACGTGATTTGCGGAACCCTTTTAACCTTAGCAGCTATATATGTGATTTTATCGCATTGAATAGATTTGTAAAATTATTTGTCAGAGTATAACTATTGTTGAACTAATGAATAGCTACATCATAACTTGTCCTTCTTACATCTCACTCGCGCACCTAGTTTACTTTAATAAAGCAATAAAAATGTGTGGCGTAAACTAAAATTCCGTTCGGGGTGTAACATTTACTTTGATGTAGCAAAAAAATAAATATATATTATTTTTGAAACTTCCAAAAGCTGGAATCCATACAAGTGTCTTCCCTCGCAGCTGTGGCGGCAGAAGCATCTCTTTACGCCTTGAACACGCGGTAGCACCACGAGTGCCGCCACCTCCCACCGCACCCACCCACCCGTCGTGCAAGTCGCGTGCGTTGCCAAAGGAACGAGGCGGTGCGGCGTGCGCTGCTTGGTGTGCCATTAGCGGCTCGCACTTGCGTCAGCACGGGGCGACCCGCGAGCGGGGGACGGGGCGGGTGGGACACGTGCTGCTGGGTGGGGTGGAGGGCGACGCTCGGCGTAACCACGGGGGTCTCAGAAGAAGTGAACAGTCTTTCTGGTTTCCCGACGAAACGTGTAAACGATAGAAAATGCTTTCAAACGCGCTTCAGGTATTAAATAATGTATATAATACTAACAATTAAACTGCCTGGTTATAAAATAGTCTAAGCGTTGTCCCGTGAAATTCAAACAATTTCTGTAATTTCGTTTTGTAATCCAAAATTCATGGGGTTGGGACCGCAGGGTAGCCATTGCCGTTCGTGACGTCAGTGGTAGCTTCCGCCCTAAAAATGTATCGGGCGGAAGCTATGTCTAGTATAAAAAAAAAATCATTCTGTGGCTGTCCTTCTGTACAGCTGCAGCCTGTCATCGCCGTAAGAATACGGCTACTGTCTTTTTGGAGATCTACGAATTATGGCTTTGTCGAGACGCGCTAGTAAATATTATGAGGTATACGTACAGTTTTAAAATTCCACTCTGACGAGATTTCCCGTATATTGCCACAAGGGACAACCGGCTTTTACTTCCCCCTCAGAGAAAGGAGTGTGAAGGATTTTTCGCGCTCAAGCCTTCTAGAGGGTTCCAAACCTTAATTCAAACAATATAGACGCAAAAATATTAATTAAAGGTGATGAAAGTGATAAAAAGGTTAATTGATCTGCAGTAAAGAACATAGGAACAGTTATGCAAGCTAAACTACATAACATGAACTAGGAAGGGAAGGATTTGCCTACGTTAGTGTAGCATTTGTGTCCTAAAATCCGTTTTAGCGATTCTGACTACCCCGCCTCCGCAAACGCTTTTTTCCTGGGTAGCGATTGGCCAAAAGACCCTTTCAGTCACGTGCTCATTTCCTTTAACTTTTATCTGATTCTTTTGAGAGTGGTGATATACGTCTGATATATCTGGTCGTTTTGAGAGTGCGAAATAGGTTAATAAGCGTCGGAATTTCAGGTATGTTATCGATCTCCAGTTTAGAATTTGAATCACTTATTAACTCTATTAAAGTGAGACTTTCTATGTATGAAAGCATGTCCGAAGGGACCAAAGAATTCATGTTAATTTATGTTCATTATTTTTATACAGTATTGTTAGACAAGGTCTTTAAGAAAATATATAATATTATAAAATAAATTTAATCTAAGAAATGCACTAATTCTCGTGTCATTTTTTAAAGGAAGCATGCTCAGTTTCGATCGCCAGTTCTGAGTTATTCAGAGAAGGAAGTCAGTCCGAAGTTTCGTGAGTTCTTCTCTTCCAGATCAGTACGGCATATACAACTCACGCGTGCGCACACACAACACACACCACACACTCACTCGCACACACTAGCTCGCACACACTAGCTCGCACACACTAGCTCGCACACACTAGCTCGCACACACTCACTCACTCTCACACTCACTCTCACACACTCACTCTCACACACTCACTCTCACACATTCTCACACACACACACACACACACGCAAGTGCGCGCGAAAGATGTGGCAGTCGCGCGAGGTCTCGTTCTAACGAGCAGCTTCCTTTAATCCGCTACCGCCTCCGTTTATGAGATAATAGCGTTGCGTTTTGTGGGAGACGTAAGTTTTAATTTTCAATTCGCGTGAATTATCCGTCTACAGTGCGTTAGATTGCCTTGTGGAAGGCGGCGAATCGGTCGCCGGGTGGAGAAAAGGTGCGCCTTGAGAATGCGTTCGGAGATCCCGGAGCACTTGAACGGAACATGGCGGATTTCGCCGCGCTCGCCTTCGTAATTCGTGTGGGCGCCTGTTGCTTCACGACTCCTCGGAACGATGCGTTTCAGCGGATTTGACCACTTTTGCAAGAGAGCGAAAATTGGAGGCGCTCTAGCGGAGTTGCTCCCAACGCAGTGTTCGTCCGCGGTCATCGGCCGCGTTTGCAGTTTTCACGGGTCATCAGTAAGTAATAACTGGGGCGCGGAATTAGGAAATCGCGCATTTCATTCAAATTATCGTCAGTAAGGGGTCAATAAAAAGTGATTCATTGAAGACTTGTTTTCAGGAGCCTCGAATTTTAGCTTCATAAGGTCTAACAGTAAATGTGATTAAAAATGTGTATATTTTGTGAATGTTTGGTACTGTTTGCAATCGTTAAGAGTGTGCTGACAATTAGAAATTTAAGCGCACCGCGAACACGTTGAAGAATGGGAGAACCAGGTAGTAAACCGTCTAGCAGGTTACAGAGACTAAGTACTAGTCCGTGAAGACCCTTCCGCAACAACTCGCAAGAACAACAAACCTTGAGCTCAACAGCTCACGCGTAATATGCCTCTTACAGAAGTATTAAGAGCTGCGTAGACTAGGCAAGTGCCACACGATTCAATTCTTGTAGTTTTAGCTTAATACACGATCACACAGACGTTTACCATGCCAAGCGACACCTGCCGCCGGAACAGTTTTTCCATGGCCTCCGTGCTGCCTTTGCATACGTTACGTCTCCGTTCTGGAGCCGCCGTAGCGTGTCTCGTTGCAACGTGAAAACGAGGAGAGGAAGCGAGCGATTACGTTCGACTGCGGCGATGCACGGAGACCCTTCTGGTGGCGGAAGCTGCTCCGTCCGACGGCGGACGAGGACATGGGCCGGGGGGCGGGGGGGGGGGCGGAGGAGACTGCACGAACAGCTACTTGTTGGCCGCCGGGAGTCTCTGCTGCTCCCTCCGCCGCCCTCGCACCTCCCGCAGCTGGCGGGAGGTGGGAGGCGCGAAGCTGGCGTGACGCGGTGACGTGTTCGGCTTGTTCGCGTGCCGCGGGCGGCGACCGCCGCGTCGCCTCTTCGCTGGCTGGCGGTGGCGGTCTGTGAAGGAAGTACGCGCAGCTCTGTTTAAAAAATTAAATTAAATTGAAAGTTGAAATATCAGTGGCGGAAAAACTCGAATTCTATTTTGAGATTCAAATCAGGCTTCATTACAGATAATAGCTTAGTGAATTATTTATTTTCATGGCGGAAAATAGAAATGTTGTTTTCTAGCTTTCCAAGTACACCTCGAACTTACTACTTGTACATTGACACTGTACTATTCCTGTTTATAATATTTATTATTGGTGTAAAGTAGCTTCATGCTTGTATTAAGTACCTTAAAATCCATGATGTTCAATGTTTGTACGTTACGATTACTACAACTTACAAAATCTCAAGCCAATTGTTCAATCGAGATGACGAGTCGGTTCATTTTCGAATTAGTACTTTTTTTCATTTCATTTACAAAGAATCTGTTCAATTTTACATATTCCTCTGCGGAGCTGGCAGTAATGGTGAGTTTGGTCTGTATGGTTTCGTTCGCTGCTTGTTCTGCCATTAGACCGCGTGTCGTCTTTTGACCTCCAGTGCTGCCATGACGTAACTGGTAGGTCTAGTTATTAGCACAACCCCACTAATAGTTTGCATTCTCAAAGGACGCTATTTTTGACGCGTTCTAAAATAGTGTATCGCCGATCACATGTTTTATACTCAGCGTACGTCTGTCGCCTCACCGCTCTCGGTCCGATGTGCGTGCACGTGACCTCAGCACGATGTTTGAAAGAAATTATTGCTTAAGAAATTTGAAACGTTCGTTAAAAATAACGGAGACAAGACCTCGAAACTTGACGAATTACACCGTAGCCTTTCGTGAGGGTCAATCGCTCAATAATAATGTAATGTATTGAACCCTGTAATATGGGAAGGGCAAAGGCCAAGCAACGAAAAGCAGGAACCCAGTTTATCTGATCTCGTGCCACGTGCTACCTACCTCTAACAGATTGCGCCACTGGTGAGTCAAATGAGCTCAATACGTGACAAATCATGGTATCTCTGCGCAACTTTAAGCTTTTTGGACCTCGCGTCAGTGAGTTCATTTGTATGTTCGTCACATTTCTCAGATTTCTATAATTCTCTTCGTCAATCTCTTGCTAATTGAGCTTGTACATGAACTTGAGGCGTACGATTTAAATGAAAATATTAATTGTACATCTGTGGTTAAGATGTGACGTATTACATTTCCTAATAGAATTCTTTCCCAACGTAATATTGACGAGTCGTTTTGGTTATTTAGAACGATTAGACATCGAGGTGGAATGTTGCTCTCTCACGTATCAGGATGAGCTTGCTTATCTCAAAAGTGATGTAGTTCAAGAACGATTGCATGTTACGTGTGTGGTTTGATCAGATAGTGGAGTTCGTAAACATAATATCCGATAGCTACGTGCGTAGATGTATTCCAAATTACAAAACTCTGGCCTTGCCGAGATCGTACTATCTGGAGAAAGAAGCTTACACAACTGGTAAATGTCAGCTGATCTCTTTTACACATCCAAATTAATTCAGTATTCGAAAATAGGTGAATAGTTACCCAAAATACACATTCAACCGCGATTCACTGTAGTCTACAATACCCAGCGTTGAGCCAATAATCTTAATTAAACATAACACTGATATGAAATAAACTGACATAAATGCACTAGTCGAGACTCTCATGTGGCCTAATTGTATTCAAATTTGTTAAATTATTTTTAAAATTACGAAAAATAGGATAACACAAAGATAGCGTGATTGATTACCTTTGTTGCTTGTGTAGAACCTTTTAGGAAAACATACATCGTTGAATTTCGGTCAATCCAACTAGCCCCCCCCCCTCTCCAAAATTTCTGAACCAGTCTTAACGTGCTTTTGCCTACTCAGGTCGAGCGTCATAGTGACAGTTTTCATAATTCTTCGAAATACGGATGTTCGAACAGAATATTTTTATCGAGCCTTATTTTTTACATTATCAAAATTATCGGAAGTTGATCTTCTACACTTTGGATGAATTAGCTTCTAAATTAACCTTAAGCTTACGATTTAAATGAAAATATTAATTGTACATCTGTGGTTAAGATGTAACGTATTACATTTCCTAATAAATTATTTCCCAACGTATTGATGAGGTGATTGTGTTTTATCTTCCTTAACTTTCACATTTCTGTAGTCTAATATTCATCAGACTTCTTAGTAATGGATATTATTCAAAGCGATGTGCAGTCTGATACCGTTTACTCACCTGCGTGGAGGAAGGAGTGAGTTTTTCACCATGAGCTGGGTGGATTTCAACCCGCCTTCATAACTTTTGCCTCAGTCAACGGAAGTTCATAATTAAAGAACCAAATGATTTAATTTAAGAGAGGTAGTAATATAGCTGTATAAATTAAAAACATCGAGGTAATGTATTAATCATTCCAAGGAAGGTACTATATTTATGAAAGGAATTTAATCAATAACCCAACTAATCAGCACTGTGTATGAAATAGTATGAAATACATTGGTATGAGTACGCTAATGAAGGTTTCGTGTATTCTCGTAGGTGTTTTGTGTTTCTGCGGTCGTTCTGATTTTTACTTTCCCGTACACATACGTATATACGGACTAATATAATTAATATAGAAAACGTTTTGTAATGCGCAAAAGAAACGGCGGATTTTCGGCAGAACAAAATTCATTCCCGGACCCTGATAACAAAAAGTGGATAAATCCAGTTGCTAAATTAAGGGGGGGGGGGATCCTCCAACTCATGCTGTAGCCAGAATCCCTTTTTTGTGGATCCTCGATACCAAAAAATAAATTGACGGCAAAACGCCCGTCTGCCCATTCGTCTGTCTGTCAGTGTGTTTACACTACTAGCACCTAAACCATGCGTAGGATTTTTTCCAAATTGAAGTATCCCCTGTCCATCTGGCTAGATTCGAAGCTGAGATTTTGAAAATAATTATTTAAAATTTGGAGTTACTTCACTTGAAGCCCTCTGAACATTTTCAAAATTTTATCAAAAACTGTTCCAAATTTTTCTTTAAATTTCTTGTAATAATAAAGTAACACACTTACAAAACGGCGTAGGTCCAATTTTCATTGTTAACTCTAAATTTTCGAAAATTTCAAAGGTATGGATTTTTTCGTGGTCTTCCTACAACTACAAAATTGAAGAAAAGGTTTTTCCTTCAAATTAATTTTGTTGTGCACAACATTCATTCATTGAGGTCATGTACATTTTTTGAAACTAGTAGTTTTCGCGCAATATTTGCAATTTCCAAAAAAAACTACAAAAGAAGAAAATTGCCATTTAGGATGATGTTTTACTGTTCTTTAATATTCTTAAAATGTCATTTCCTTTCTACTATTAGAAGACCAAAAAATTGAGAAAATTCGAAAAAAATTACTTTAGGTGGCGTTATACGACAGTTGGCAAGAGTATTTGGCAAATCCGAATACCTTGCTGATTCCAAAGGCAATAGAAAACTAATACGAGAAAGTCTGTGTCATTTGTAGCGCCACTAGTTTGTTTCTTAAACAAAAATCGTAATCATGTTTTTATTTTTTCTATAGCGGGAAGGCTGATACTTTCGTAGTATTGTTATGGGTGTTGAAATAATGCGAATATTGTAATATCATTTCGCATTACGTTTCTGCTTTATGAACATGCATTTTTCCAGTGCGTTCAGTCATGAAAATGGTGAAATGTCACGCTCGTTCGTCTCATCTTTAATCTCTTGCTTTCCAATCCCTTTGCATATTTTGCCGCATGGGAGCTCCCAGATAGGCGAGGTTTCATGTTTCTCCCCGGAGCCTGTTGACGCGGGACGCTCCAGGCAGTCCCGCTGAGCAGAAAAAGGGCGGCGAGCGTAAAACGCCGTGACGGCCATGTTTTTGCTCTTTCTAATCGCTTTCACTTTCATCTTCTTTGAGTTTTTTTTCAGAGATAGATGCCTAGTTTCCGTCCAGCTTTTTCGCGTTGCAGAAATGTTTTGTGAACGAACTTATTATTTTAAATCTTTAACGCCAACCATTTGTGATTATAGGACAATGTCGCTTCCTGAAGTAAGTTGGTTGTACGATAGTACAATACATCTTGAGTGTAGTGCTTTAGAAAAAAGTATTGGTGGTTATCTCAGAATCTGATGGCCTAAAGTCGAAGTAGATTTGTCTAAGAACGCTTGCAATATGATAATTAATAATGAAGAGGAATATATTCTTCCCATAATTAATAATACAAAGGGTAGCCTAAACATCTCCACATTAGTTTCTAAGCATTTTTTTCTTCAGATCTGCATGTATTTTCATCTTCGCAGATCTCCCCATGCGATATCTCCACGTCCTCGGAATATGGGAAGCCTGCCGAAAATACCACTGACACAATCTTGGCGCAATTGTGCTTCTATGCGCGCTTACGGCCTATTTAGGATCTGGGAACGGCACGACTTAGCTCGTGCATTTGGCTCGCTGTTGCTGATTCCCTCCTTGCAGCTCACGAATTGTTCCGCTGGGTCATATTGTCGCTTTGTAGTGACGATAATTAAATGAACTTAAATTATAGTATCTTGTCATTTACATTTGATTCGCGACGGGAAAGATTGTACGAGGTCGTCGCTGTTGGAAAAGTCACACAAGAACTCAAGTAAAATCTATCTCTCGCCCAGTTTCCATTTCAAGTGAAACGTAGTTGTGAAACATCTTTCAAGACTCATAGTTCAATTTTATTGAATTGTGAAGAATGTACATTTACAGACTTAAACACATTTATTTCTAAACATCACACTGCTTCCTATCCTATGCTCATTATCAAGTGTTCGTTATCAGTATCTCTCAAGATACGAAACCTTGCCCTAGGAACAAGTGAATGACACAACTGATTTCAGAAGAATGTAATTTCACATGTGTGTGGCAATTTTCTTTTGTAAATCGCTGCGTGACGTCGAAAAAGCATGTCACTGTAATACCAGAAAAGTAAAGCAACCTCGTGTTCAATTTGTTCTTTATATTTGAAGCATTTCCAGATACTTTAATTATATTTTAATTTCCCAAACATGTTTTACATACAGTTAGCAAATATGGATAATTATTTCTGAGGTGTTCGGGAGTTTCCTCTCCGTAACGAAAAAGGAATTATCAACAAGTAATAGTGTGGTATTTTAAAATAGTGAGAATGTAATAGCATGTAAAAAACATTTCTTTGTTAACTGAACCACGTCTAACCAAACCTATTCAAAATAATACAAATGTGAAAGCAGGTATATTTTAATATTGTGTTAATTCAATTCTGTGAATAGACTTTACATAAATTCAGTAAACAAACAAATTCGTGAATACTATTTATATAAATTTCCTTGTCGTTCATCCTTCCGAGTGCGGGGAAACACTTACGTCAGGGAGACAGCGCTGTTAATTCCGGCCTACTGGTTACTGGGGGAATTTCTCAAGATAAAGGCGTATGTAGCCTAAAGCGAGAGGGAAGAGGCACCTACATTTCTAGCCCCTCCTATCTGCATAAGGTTTTTTTGAATTTACGTATGACCTTTCCCTTATACAACAATTTTTAGTCTATTTTTAAATGTGTTTTTGGACGGTTGGTGGAGGGATCGAATCCAACTTTTTCGCGTGTATTTTTGGGGGAACTTTTGTACATTTTTCGATATTTTTAGCTGCAGTTGGCCGATATTTTTTTTAATTGGTAGAAGTGTTTAGTGTATGTTTCAAAAATTAAAAACGTCGTGACTTCGTGGGAATAGTACAGAGCGCTATGGAGTTATTTTTTATTGGTTATTTTTGAGTGGTTTGACCGCCTGTGACCGGCATTGTGATCTCGTAATTTGCCGGCTACTGCGAGGCAATTGCCTTGGTTCCTTCATTGAGTGAAGGATACTTGATAGATGCCTCATTGAGCCGTCCAATGCCGCCTTCTCTCATTCATTTCTCCCCATTGATAGGAGTGTAGATGACGCGCCCATTTTCAGCATAAGCTCGGGGGATTTCTCGCAGCCCAAAGGAAGGATGGGGTGACGCAGCGTGAGGTAAACATCGGCCGCGAAGACGGGCAGACCAACGCCTGGACGCGCGCGAGGGATGTGGTCGAGCCGGGCGCTGCTGAGTGGCAGAGCGCCACTATCGCGTCTCCACACATCCTGCAGGGCTTACCAACGGGCGCGCATCCCGCGCCGCCCCCGCCGCCG